>PVJO010003448.1:0-123234 GCA_004026905.1 Hystrix cristata | reverse complement strand
CAGAGGAGATTTTGGATTTGGACTTTTCAGCAATGCTGAAACTGTTAGGACTTTGGCGACTCTTGGAGATGGACTAAATGCCTTTTGCATAATGGGCTATGCATGAGTCTTTGGGGGTCCAGGGGCGGAATGTTATGGTTTGTGTCTAGATGTCCCCCCAAAGCCTCATGTGGTAAGAGATAGCTGGATCTAGAGTGTGTGATTACTAAATTGATCCATTGATCGGTTTGGCATTGTTCTGCTGGGATCAAGGATGTGAGCCTGAGATTGGGGGGTGGGAGTGTGGGCTGCCCTGGGGGCAGGTAGCCTAGATAAAAGACAGGAAGAAGCTAACTAGCTGCTTGTTTGCATTGCTTATTTGCATACATTCCTTGCATTTTCCTCATTTTACTTTGCGGCCGGCCGGCTGCCTGTCTGCACGCCGCCCCGCCTGGGACCCAGCGGACTATAGACTGAAACCTCTGCAGACTGTGAGCTAATAAACCTTTCTTCCCCTAACTTTGGGTGTCGAGTATTCTGTCCCAACAATGAGAGAAAAGTAACTAAAACAATCTGTAAACAGGCTTTTTATGCCCTTTGTGCTGTCTTTTGATTTTTCACTAATCCAGTTCCTCTCATGTTAGTCTTATTGGCATCATGTAGAAGCTTTTGGCTCCATTTTTCATATTCTCTTGTCGTTTTTAAAGTATCTTTCAATCGATCACTATCCACAGCTCATCTTCTAGTTCTGATGCCATGTCTTCACATCAGTTGCTTCTGCTGCTCATACTTTCAATTGTGTTTTTAATCTCCTGGACTTCTGCTTGGAACTTTTTTAGGGACACCCATTCATTTCTATCCTGTGCATTCATGTTTTGCATCTTTTTCTTTAGCTCCAGTAGATTTTTATTAGTATTCTCTCTAGACTCACTGATCATTTGTTTCATTAGCATCATTATCTGTTTACTTATATCTTCCTTGAATTTACCAACCATTTTATTGAACTGTTGTGTTACTTCCACTGATATCCTTTCAGACATTAATGCTATGTGGCTTGTGATTCCCTCCCCCTTTATTGCCCACTGGATTGGCTTTGGGAGAGTTGAGGGTCTTTGGAGGCATTTTGTTGTCTTCTTATGTTTCTATTTTTTTGTTTGTTTGTTTTCTATGCTGGAGTTTGCTGATTGAGTATAGTGGGTAACTTTTTTGCAGAGATGTCCTCTGGGTATGGCTGACTATTGAACTTTGCCTCAGTCCGAGGTTCTAGCTACCTCATTTTATTTGAGTGGAAGGTTTCTATTTTTTTGGCCCAGTGCCCAGTTTTTCAGGAATGGGTCCCAGTGTTGTTAATGACTCAAGGCAATCCAGATATTGGCATGCAGAGAAAACCAATTGACAGCAACAGTTATGTTCCCTTGGCTATAGTAAAAAAGTCAATGACAACAATAGTGTCGAATATAGAGCCGATATTGACAAACCCTAAGAACCACTCATGAACTCCACTTAACCAAAGCAAAGTGATGTATAATTTTGGTATATACACTTAGGCAACTCAAATGATGACCGACTGTAGTAAATCAGACTGCCGGTTTCTGATAGATGTAGACAGCAGTGTGGGAACTCAAGGAAACTGATTGAGTACATGTCATCACCTTCAGATCTACCCCCTCTGAAGGGTTCACCCAGCAAACCTGGCCTCCCACCGCAGAATACAGGCCACAGGATCTTCTGGCCTGAGCTGGAGCTCCCCAAGGAGTCTCTGTCCAGCTCGCACCCTCTCTATGCCTGTCTCCTAAGGCCGTAGCTCACCCAGTCTCTGCAGCAGGGTAACATTTCATTCCTGGAGTAGAACTCCTCCAGGGTGTTAGTCTCGTGCTCAGTCAGGTCCATCTTTTGCTGTCACCCTGCTGCCCATGGGGAACCGAGGTTCAGTGCCACCTAGGAGTCAGCAGTTTGGGCTGCTCCCCTAGTTCTTGTGCAGGGAATGTGAATCGACCCATGTGGACAGAAAGGCAGGGCTGCTACGTGCTATAAATTTTTAAAGCATCACTTCAGCTACATCCCATTTTATTTTGTTATTCATTTACTGCAACTTGTTCTCTTTTTTTTTTTTTGGTGCTGGGGCTCAAACTCAGGGCCTTGCTCTTGCTAGGCAGGCACTCTAACCACTGAGTTAAATCTCCAGCCCCTCTATTTTTTTATTTTAATGTACAAGATAGGTAGTAAATATACATATTTCCAAATATTTGAAAGGTTTTCCCAGATATCTTTCTTCTATTGATTTCTGGTTTAATTCAGTGATGATCTTAGAACATATTTTGTATGGTTTCGATCACTCTGAATTTGTTAATGCTTGTTTTATGATGAAGGATATTATCTATCTTGAGGAATGTGTAATCAAAAAGAATATGTATTCTTCCCTTAATGGGTAGAGTGTTCTATAAAATTTAAATAGGCCAAAGACATTTAATTGTTTAGATCTTCTTGTGATTGTCTGTTTGTGTTCTACTAATGGAGAAAAGACTGTTATAACTTCAATTATGGACTTGTCTTTCCCTTCTTTTAGTTCTATAAGTTTTTACCTTATATATTTTAGCACTCTAATGTTGTAGAATATATATTTAGGATTATCATATCTTCTTGATGAATTGACCCTCTTATCACCAAAATAAATTCTCTTCATCCTTGATAATATTTGTTTCGGAAGTCTACATTTTTCTAATATTAGCATAATACTTCTCACTTACTTTTAATTAGTGTTGGCATGAATATCTTTTTAGATCCTTGTCCTTGGCATATGTGTTTATATATATAAGGTGGATTTTTACAAACAACATATAAATGAGTCTTGCTTTTTAAAAATCCAGTATGGCAATCTCACCCTATTAACTGGAGTATTTAGATCATTCACATTTAATATACATTTATTTATCTAGATAGTTGGGTTTCAATCTATTGCCCAAGTACTCATTTTCTATTTGCCCCATCTGTTCTTTATATTTTTACTCTTTTTCTGCTTTCTTTTGAATTTAATTTTTTAAGATTCTCTTTTATCTCTAGTTGTGACTCATTAGCTATATTCTTTGGTTTTTGTTTTCGTGGTGGTATAACATTTAAATATAATTTTATTACATCTTTTTCAAGTCTACCTTACATAAAATATTACAGCTTACTCTCCCATAATCCCTCCCATCCTTTCTGTTGGTTTTATATATTTTAGTTTTACATATGTTTGAAACCTCTCAATGTTTGTTTTATGTTCTCATAGTACCATTTGCAGGTCTATTTTTTCACTTATATACATCCAGATAACTGCTCGGTGTCCAGTTTTCATTTGCCTGTGAGACTTCCTCTAATATTTCTTCTATTAAAAACTCTCTGGCAATAAGTTATCTCAAATTTTATTTGTCTAGGAAAGATGTGTTTTTGACTTAATTTTTAAAACTTATTGAAATGTTGATTAATTGACATTTAATTTTGAAATATTGATAGGCTTTTGTATTTATTTTCAGCACCTAAATAATGGGTTATATAGTTTTTTAAAATAAATCTACCAGTGCTGGGGATTTAGCCCAGTGATTAGAGTGCTTGCCTCACAAGCACAGGCCCTGAGTTTGATCCCCAGCACCTAAAAAACAAGTAAATCTATCAGTTTGATCTCTGTTCCTATGGGAAGTTTTTTTTTTTTCTCAGTTTCATTTAAAGTTTTATCGCTGACATTCAGCAATTTGATTATGGCATGGTTTTCTCCATGTTGGTTCTGGTTGGCATTCACTGTGTGTCTTAAATATTAGATTTGCAGTTCTCTTGAAATTTAGTAATGTTTTTAGTTATAATATTTTATGTAATATTTTTTCTTTCCTTCTAAAGTTCTAAGTGTACACGTTTAGATTCTTATTATTGACTCCCAGGTCACTGATGCTATGGGTTTTTATGTCTTTTGTTTTTTGTGTGCTTTATTTTGAATAGTTTGCATTGTTTTGTCTTTAAATTCACTGGTGTTTATTCCTACATCTAATATCTCTGCTAATCTGCTACTAGTCCTATGCAATATATTTTTTCATTTAAGTGTATTTTTTCCCATCTATAATTTTCATTAGGGTATTGCTATTAACTTAATATATCCTAAAAATGTTCAAATTTTACTTTATATTTTTGTACATTTTATAATATCTACAATAACCATTTTAAATCCTTGTTTAGTGATTTCATTAGCTTTCTCATTTATTTTTCTGTTCTTGTCAATTTCTTTTTCTCTTGAATAATTCTAATTTTCTGCTTTTTTGCATGTCAGATGACTTTAATAGGATGCCAGAATTGTGAATTTTACACTGGTGGGTTTTGGATTTCCTTGTCTTCCCATAAAGACTATTGAACTTTTTTCTAGGATGCATTCAAGACATTTGCACATTATTTTCCAACTCCTGCTGTTCAATTTTGTAATGACAAGTCGAGGAAATCATTTATTCCTGGCATAATTTAGCTTCACTACTAAGCCTGGATCCTTTATAAAATTCTACCCTGTGGTCCCTATATTGGAAGGCCTAACGTCTCAAGACGACAAGAACTTCTATTATTTTCAGTCTTGTATGCGCTCCAGAAATTACTCAACCTACTACTTTATAGCAGTTCTTGTTCTGATCACATAAACTTCACCTCATGAGTATGTAAGTCAGTACTCGGCCAAAGACTAGAGGAAATCTCTGCTTTTAGCTTTTCTCTCCAGTAAACTGCCCTGCAAATTCTATCTACCTTAACCCCTTCCCTCCTAACACATGTATTATCTCCAATCCAGCAAGATCCCCAGACTCGACTGGTATCCTCTCTCCCTCTGATTCTGCCTGGAAACCTTTAGGCAGGTATTTGAAGAAATTACAGCGCTCGCCTGATGTGTTTCATTTGATTCGGAGAACAAGTTCTGTGCTGCCTGGTGTCCAGTGCCTGGAAGAGAGTTCAGTGTAGCGTGTGTGTCGGTGTCTGTGTCTGCATCAGTTTAATCCTTCATGGACAGAAGCAGAAATTACATCTCTGCTTACTCACATCCAAGTCCCTGGTCTGTTGGATCTCATTGCTCCTTTTGTTACCTCCCTGCAGGGACAGTGACAATCTCTTGGTGAGAGGAAGGAGGCAGCTGAAACGAGAGATGGTTCTTCCCAACCCACCCTCCTTGTGATCCCAGTCCCACTACCATCACACGAAAGAAAAACAAATGATCCTTCAATGTTCACTTAAAATACATTGCCTTGTAATGATTAAAATCCTTACCAAACAAGTCATGTTAAAACGAATATTTTTAAAAAGCTTAAGGGTATGAAGACGTGAGCTTTCTTCTTTTCTGCATATAATTCAAAAAATAATGCTGATTAAATGCAGAGACAAGTGGAGAAAAACACTTTTGAACTATAAATTTTTAACCTTCCTGAAACCTTTTATTAAGTGTCTGTAATTACAGTAATACAAGCAAACTAAAATCATCTGTAGAGTATATTCTTTAACTTTAAGAAAGTTAGGGGAATAAAACACAGACTCCTTCAGCTCCAGTGCTTCTGTAACTATCTTTGATAACATTTTCATCAGGTGCTAAAATGATATCTCTGAATCTCCACAAGCTCCCTTATTTATATGCTTCTTAAGGCTGTTTTAAATCTCTTCCTACAGCATCTTACCCCAAATTTATTTTCTTTCCTCCCTTTCCTTACATGCCTTATCAAAGAAGATGTTATCAAGGCAAGTGAGATGGAGAGTAGAGGCAGCTGTCCATATAGTTTAGCAAACCTGATAAAGGGTAAAAGAGATTTAGAGAGACAGAATTGCCCGTAATAGCCATCGGTGTCTATCAGTTTCACCAGATAATTGTTCAACTTTTCACTTCATTTTGTCAGGACAGCAAGAGACAGAATGAATCTTTGAGAGAGAGAGAGTAGATAATTGAACACAGGAAAGGATAACCTTTTAGGATAGATATCCTGTACCTTCTCCAAGGGGAAATCATGACTAATTTGTGAATGTGAGCTGGGATTATAACGAGTCTGTGAACAACGTAGTATCAGTAAACATTATTTGTTCAGACCTTTAAAACACCTTACTTAAGGACCAGCCTAAACGTGAATTAAAAGTAGGTGCCAACAAATGGCTAAATTATAATTAGATTGGAGGAAACGGTTGAGGAGAGATTAATTTTCATGGATAGATAACAGGGAAAAAGGAGAGAGATAAGTTGGCATTTCTTCACTTTGAAAAATGATAATTTAATCAGGGCTGCAACCCTTGCAATTTTACATTTCATGGTACTTTGGAAGGATTTGCTAACAAATTTTTTGTAAGCTTGTTTTATTAGAAAAATATCAAGCCAAGGAGTACTCTTGAGCTATGGATAGGGGAGTGTTTAAGTGGTCGTCATTGCTTTGTAGGGAGTTGGAGGGATCTGTGTTATCCTCTCGTAAACGAGGACTTTGGGCTGAAAGTGATGACTCCCAAAACAGTACCTGGGCATCTAGGACCTACGTCTGTTCCCACATCAGCTGCCTGAGCCCCATAAATGTGTAGTGATCACATTAGCCTATTCCCGTGTATCACAGTAAATAGTTCCCCTGAGTCTATCCATTGTTTTCCCACACAGGCACAGTGGCCTCGTAAGACGTGAAAGAGTTATGTGAGGACCTCAGCATTTTTCCATCTGGAGTGATGACAATAGGGAGATAATTATTAAAACTGTATAAAACCAAAAGGTGGTTTGAGAGTTGCACAGCAGACCCTAGAACATTACACCAAGAACCATCCTCCAAACTTAAACGAGGTCATTTTAGTATCAGTGAGCAGAAAGAGTACATCTTAAGGAATTTTTTTCCCTGAGGGGTTGTGCCACACATACATGTAAATAAATCCAATGAGTATTTCTATGATTTCATGCCTACATGGGCATTTGCAATATATTTTTAACTTTTTCTAGTTTATGCTCTGGAGTCACATCTGACGCAAGAATTTATGTGATGCTACTATCAGACGAGGACTATGTGTTTACCAGATAGTGACCTGGCCCTTCTTTTATTTAAATAACTTGTTCTTCATCTTCATAAGTAAATTTGATGCTCCACTTTTCTTCCTTTTTCCAATTTTTTCTACTATTAATGCCCAACATCTTTTTCTCATAATTGTTCCCTATACAGTATGTACCAAACGCCTAATATTCAGTTTCTTTTTGTGCCAAAGGGAGCACAAGGGACTGGCAAAGAGATTTTCATTCTCCTATGCATTCATTCTTCCAGTCTCACGAAGCTTTCATCCAATTTAAATTTAGAGGCTGAGTATTATGCATTCCAAAGGCATTGAGTTGAATTTATCCTTCCAGAAGGTCATCTTAATGCTACAGCCAAAAGTTACCCCGTGGCTGTGAATAAATATAAGTATGGCCATTTTTGACTACTTCGACAAAACCATGGGGGAAATTTAGAATGAATAGCCACCATTTAATTGGTGTGGCTTTGGCAACAAGCATGCGTTTTTTTAGCTTGTTTCAAACACATAGATGAAAAGAAGGATGTGCAAATAAAGAGATCTGTTCTCCCATCTGTGGTTTAAGTTTCTGTTGCCAGAGCCACATGCAACATACAGATGTTTAGGAACCTGGAGCGGACTCCTACAAAGACTTATTCACATGACCACTTGCCTTATAGAAAGTGTGCCACTTTATAAGATGATATGAGTATAAAATACCCACAAGTTACTCTTTCTGGCTGATGAATTGTGTTGGGTCTTCATTGCTTGTCTGGATGAATTTTTTATAGATAGGATAGAAGTTTTCAAAGTGAAAAAATGGTTCGAATTTCATACTTTTCTGCTTTATTGGGCTCTACTATGAAGGCTCAAGTGGGGAGGGAGTGGTTACTAAAGTAATTTGAATCTGTGAGTGGCTGGATTCTTGCGCAGAAGCACATACAGGTCAAGCATCCCTAATCTAAAAATGCAAAGTCCAAACTATTCTGAAATTTCTGAATGCTGACTTGATGCTCAAAGAATTTCAGCTTTTAGAGCATTTCAGATTTAGGATTTTCAGATTAGAAATAACCAACCTATATTCCAAAATCCAAAAAACTCCAAAATCTGAAACACTGCTGCCCTCAAACATTTCGGAAAGGGAGTGACCCTAACTGAAAATCATGGTGTGCTGACTGGATGTGTTCTCTGACGATGTCCTACATCTGTAAACAACAGAGCACCGGTAGGCCTTGTTCGGTTAGGCTTTATTAAAAAAAAAAAAAGAACAGCTTTTCAGGGTACCAACTCCAAAATGGATTTCTCAAGAAAGTGTACGCTTTTGTTTTTGTTCAGTTGTTGTTTTTTATTTGTTTGCTTTTGGTCCTGAGGGGTTGAACCCAGGCCCTTCATACTAAGCTACACAGCCAGGCGTTGTTTGATTTTGTTTTTGTTTCTTGAGAGTCCCCACTAAGTTAGTCTATTGCCCAGGCTGTGCTCAAATTTGAAAGCCTCCTGCCTGAGCCACCCAGAGTGCTGGGGTTTCAGGCATGTGCCACCATTCCCAGCTCACCCTTATTTTTATACATGAGTCAGTTGCAACCAACTGCGTGCGTGTCGGTCCATATTCATTAGTTGCTCATTAACACTTCTGATGAACACACCCCCAAGGAAATCGTTACCAAAAGGTAATTGCTTAAGAAATAACCAGGATAATTGTTTAGTAAAATGTGTGCTGCAGCATAACACTAACTGCACAAATGACAGCTCGGCTTGGCTTGGATGTCATGACAGTAATATGTATTACCTCCCCGTAGCGGCCCTCACCTCTCCCTGACAGTCACCTATGGACATTTAATGAGCAC
Source organism: Hystrix cristata (assembly GCA_004026905.1). NCBI lineage: Eukaryota > Metazoa > Chordata > Mammalia > Rodentia > Hystricidae > Hystrix > Hystrix cristata. The sequence goes on along the minus strand of PVJO010003448.1, from coordinate 114,418 downwards.
CTACCTGATAATAAACACTCTGCTTGAGTTATTTCAAAATGAGCTATGATTATACATGTCAAAAATGCCTTGTTCTTGTAAGTAATCAAGGAGGTCTCACGGCTCTGAAGCCTAAACTAGTCTCATTTCATTCTTCTGAAAACTCCTAGTCATTTAGCCCTCACGTCCGGTTTTCTCAAGTCTGTCAAGGATGCTAATAATAATGCCAAGAGTTTTGGCTTACAAATTGAAATGATTAAATGTTTGTTCAGTAGTATCTGTGAGCAGTCAAGATGCTTGAATCTGTAGAAGAGAATGCTGAGGAATGAATGAGTAGTAGTTCCCAAACACCCCAAATCATCATTAAGCCACATTCCACTCACTTGGATATTTACATTAATGGAAACAGTGTTGGAAATCAACCTTTCCCTTTGCTGCTATGTATAAAGCTAGTATTGCTGTGTGAGGGAATATAGAATGAAACAGGTTATATTGACCAACCAATGTAAAAGAACAGTTTGTGCTAAAAGGAAACAATTGCTGTTCTGTGTAAATGCATAAAAGAAGTTACTGTTACACCATGCTGTGCTGTTACTCCTTGCTACAGACAGCTTCCAGGAAGTGAGCTTAGCGTTCCCTCTGCTGTGGGTCCTGGCGATAAACAGGATGCAGGCATTCAGCTCGGTGTGTGCAGTATCTGCGGATGAGGGTCTCATAATGGTGACACTGCTCTTCAATAGACCGGAGACCTCCAGGCCCACGAAACTGTGATGTACACATAAGGAGTAAGGAGGACTAAAGCAGCGTTCCACTGGCTGTCCTTTGTCAAGGTCACTCATCTTTCTCCTGACCCAGAAGTAAAGAATCATCTTTACACTGTTCAGTACTTCTGATTGATATTATCCTTCTGCCCAGCTGAATTAATGGAGTCTGGCTGTATGTGAAAAACAGACAGAAGGAAGTCAGCTCTTTACTTTGGTTGTTGGGTTCAGAACAAAAAGAAATAGATCGACATTTCTCCAGAAAAAATTTTGCATTCAAAGAATGTAAGGAAAAATGCTGCAAAGATCAGTTGATATTTTTCATCCCCCTTCCACTGGGTGCACATGAGTGAGGGCTGTGTGTTAGGCACTGTACTGCATGCTGGTCCAGTTGAAGATGGATCAGACCCTCCATCAGCCTAGTGCTCATAACGTCCACACTGTAGCTAAGGGCAGTGGTGGCGTCCAGAGTTGTTACGATGGGAGTACAGAGGAGTTGAATAAAACCCAGTTCTGCCTCCAGGACACTTACCGTCTAATAACAGTCACGCTCAGGACTCCTATTTTTAGGTAATTAATAGTGTTCTTGTTGCAAGCATTGTGCTGGTTTAATCACAGGGTTCATTTCTGGCCCCCAAAACACTCCTGGGATGAAGATAGTGTGATCTGAGGCAGCTGGGTGCCAACAGCAGAGGACTAACACTTAGCAAAGTGAGTGGGGATTTACACCCTAAATTTACACTGTAAAAATCCCCAGTGGAAACGTTTCTCCAGAGTTTCCTCTTTGGCACTGTCCTCACAGAACCTCACTTGACTGCTTGCCCCTTGGCTGCTCACTGCCTCTCGGATACAGTCACTTTCCTCATTTCTCAAGCCAGATGCCACAGAATATCCCTCACCTGAGCTGCCTTAACATTCTTTCCAATAAAGGAAGGCTTTACAGGAAGTTGTATGTCTGCTGCTGAGACTAAAAGATACTCATCTCCTTGCATGCCATATATTTGCAAAGTCATGCATTCAGGGTATTGGCAAAAGAACCTCCTGAGTCCTTTATGGAAGTAAAAGATTGCTTATGATGCTGCCGATGTGCCTTTACTGGGTCCTGGGTTTGTGGGGACAAAGAGCCCTCGAATGGCTAATGGTCCCAAGGGCTGGCGGTTTTCTCAGTGAGCCATATATTACCTGTGTGTGCCATGACTTTAAAAGGACTGGGATGCAATGCCCCAAGCCATTTAGTGAAATATCTGGACAGCACTGGTGGTGCTAAGCCTGAGATCCTACCTTCAGAGACTCTCAAAAAGCAAGTGGAACAATGGGAGTAGGTGAGAGGGCTGGTGAGATGTAACTGGTGACCTTGGAGGAAGGAAGCCTACTGGTACATTAAGTGACCCAGCCCTTGAACTCATTAGCAAGGGGCCCCTTTGGCCCTCCGTTCACAGCCACAAATGTGAACTCAACACTTGTCAGCAAGACCAAGCCATCTCATTCAAGAGTCAAGGCAGGTTGGCCCTTTGAACTTTGTTCTTACTACAGCCATTTAATTATTTTGTGAGTTCTTGTAATTCTCTGAGAAGAAAAAATTGGTCTCAGAAGTACAGTGTCCAACACTTTTTCGGGTTACAATATTTTTAAGAACTGCAAGAAACTAATAGTGCTTTAAAGAAACTACATAAAGGCCAGGTCAGCATTTTTGATATAAACTCCTGTTTCCCAAGTTATATGCATTCTGAAGAAATTTGCTGGAGGGTGAAACTTGGCATATATCTGAGACCCTGAATGTCCACATTTCATTTCATAGGTACTTAGATATGACTCCTCACATTCTCTACATTCGGCATCTGGAATTTTTAGAAATAAAAAATGTCCTTAATAGATGGTTTCTCAGCTTAATGTCAGTGCACACAATTCTCAGACTATCAGAGAACTCAGGAATTCTAAAAGTCCTATTGTATAGATTCTGGTATGGCAATATTGTGTATCAATGGGAAAGGAAAATAATAGAAGAGGGCAGGTGTCAGAAAGTGTCAGTGTCCTCTGAAAGGCACCAGGCCTAGGCTTTCTTTACCTCTTTTTCTATCACAAATCTCTCTTCTACTGTATTTCTCGCAGTTGCCTCTGTTATGTCTGGTGTGTCTGCGGTCTAGGGGTCCCCAGACTTACCCTCACCGCGATTGTCTCTCTCTCCAATGTAGAAAAAGGAAGAGGAGTCAGAGAAGAGCAGTGCAAAGTGAAGTACTTTTTATTTGCAGAAGGAAGCAATATAAAGCCGCTGGGGCGGGGGGTGGTTGTGCAGAGCTGGGTCGCTGCTGAATCTCGGGCTGCGGTCCTGTTTTATGTGGTAGAGGCCCCATCTCCACCACCTGGCGAGTCAATAGTTGATTGAGTGGGTGTTGGGCTTGTTGCTAGGAGTCTGGTCTTGAGAGCTAACAGGGGAATTTGGGTCAGCGTGGCAGCCTGCACCAGGAGGGACAGTTCACCTGCACCGAGGCAGCAGTCAGAACCACGGCCTGTCAGCTTCAAACCACAAAACTGCTTGAAAACTGCTTCTGCTCATAACCACCTACAGGCTGGGTTTTCCTCCCCTTGAAAAGGGCTCGGGTCTTTTAACCTTCCCCTGGGTCCCTTCTGTCCCTACACCCCAGAGCCTCATTTTAGAGGCCAGATGTATTAGTTATTTTTCTAGAGCCAGTGGTTTCCAAGACAGCAGATTTAATACAGGACATTTATAAGTTAGTTACAATATTCACCCATAAGCCAGATGCAGGAAGAGTGCCAAATGTCTATCTATGCACCGGAGACCTGAAAGATCCAGTCAAGGGCTGGGAGCCCACGGCACTGTCCCATGTATATCCATGTCTGCAGATGACAGCTGAAGAAATTTTACTGGAACCAGGATACGATGATCGCAGCAGAGATGACGACCAGAGCGCCCCCGAAGCAATAGCAGCCATTCTTGATGACAGCAAGACTCTGAACTCCTTCCTCAACAAAAACCCAAGTTCCTTTCAGGAGAACCAGTCACAGCAGAGCTTCTCCTGGGAAACAGCCTGCCACTGTCTTCTACTCCCGTTCTCCTTTATGTTGCATCGGCAACAATCCTCAGGTGGATCCTGCATGCCCAGAATCACACCAACTCAGTCCAGCTGGGCGTTCTGGCTCAAGTTGACCACAGTGAGTCCAAGACACCAGGCAAATCATGCAGGCTTCAGGGGTGGAACCTCTACTTAGATCACTAAAAAGGAAACCAAGATTCTCTCTTTGCCTTTTGAATCTTTACTTCAAGAGTGGATTAAATAGTCTCCAAACCATAAAATGTATAGAGAAGAAAGACAAAGCCAGAAAACTTTGTCCTTGGAAGCAGTGCCCACAACAACAAGGGAAGCACAATAAATTGTACAGAGAACTGTGGTATAAAAGTACAAGGATCCGGTCTAAGAGGGTGGGGAGCAGAAAGGTACAAGGCAGTTGTGGTTCTCAGGAGTGATAGAGATGAGGATATGTAGGCATCCTACACACAGGCAGACAACTGAGTGGATGTGGGACACATTAGCAGTAGGCTCCAACCTCGGAATGGGGATCCAAGCCAGAATTCCAGGACAGCAGTAATGGAGAGATACTAGGTGCCACGTCTAGGACCGGGGGATGCTCGCATGGCTGCCTCAATGCCTATGAACTGAGATCACCTCAGTGTGCTTCTGGGGAATCAGGATAGCTTGGCAGTTAAGAGCAGTCTTTGTAATCAAACAAGCCTTGATTCAAGTCCAAAAATGTAACTCAGTGCAAACTCCTGAGTTCAATTCCCAGTACCAAAAAAAACAAGTCTGGGTTCTTTATAACATACGGCCTTGAGCAAGTTTCTTTACCTTTTTGAGCCCTGAGTCTTCTTTCATGAATGGCAGTAATAGTTTTTACCTTATGGGGTTATGAATATGAAAAGATGATACAGAAAAGGTGGTGATCCCCTAATAGTTAAAATCAATAGCCTTCCTTTTGATGACCCATCCTCATGAAAGGAGATGAGCCCTAATACCCCACCCTGATGAGCACTCTGTGGTTCAGGGGAAGGCCATCCCAAAGACACCTGGGAGTAGATCACTCCAGCCGGCAATCTGAAATACATGGGGTCCGATGCATCTCAGCCCACATCCTGTTAGATTTACTTCCCACCCCAAAGACTAGATCAGTTTTCATAAAGATCAACTTACTCCTGTGTGTCTGAAATGTTCAGAGTTTTAGAATTACCTCAAATACAGTACATGGACATGCCAAACCGGAACAGTTGAACATCTAGGCTAAAATTGAAAAAGGCACAGAAGTCCAAATGGCAGGTTCTCCCCCACCCTTGAACTCTTCTGGTAGTGCCTTCCCTGCAAGCAGCTGATCATGTATTGAAAAGGCCATTTTATAACAGTGAAGTCCCTGTAATTGAGGAGAAAATGAATATAGAAAATAATGAGTAACCTGTAAGACTGGTTGAAAGTAAAGCTAAAATGAATGAGGCTAACCTCCGGGCTTGTGATCCTGGGAGAGGAAAGCATCTTTCAGGCCGCAGTTATATGAGCCAAGGGTCATACTGTCCATGACCAAACCCTGGGCCCGATGGCACAGCAGATGGTTTAGGAGGGTGTTATCCTCACCCTCCTACTCACCATTACCGTGGAGATTGAAGCCTCTTTCAGTGGGGATTTTGTCTTCCTAGTACTTCAAAACCAGGCATCAAATGATGAGAACCTAGAAGAACCTCCATGGTTTTTACCTTGGTATCGGGAAATTCCCAGAATTCTACTACTTGCTTATAGCAAAGAGGTTTTTGGGGGTTCTGGGTTTTTTTTTTTTTTTTGGTGGGGCAGGGTGGAGAGGGCTGGAGGAGATGAACATATTCTGATGTTTGCTGAGCAGCAAATGAGATTGTGTATGAAAGGTACTTAAGGACAAGCTATTCACCTACCAAATATCTACTAAAGTGTAATAGACTAAACATTTTCTGTAGCTTGTCATTTATTATTTCAGTCCTCTGGCTGTCTCACAGCATGCTAGGTGTCATCCTTATTTCTAGGGATTTGGTCTTGAACATATACCCATAGCAACCCTCCAAGGAACCCAAGACCCCCAGAAGTTAAGGCTGTTGCATGAGGATCCACAGTATCTTTTAGTCATTGGCAGAGACCACATAGTAAGCCACTGTTCTGTAAAGCACCAAAGAAATAGTAATTGTTGAGCTTTCGATACAAAGCTTACACTGTAATTATATTTCTCTCCATGCCTAACACAGTGCTGAGTTATCTCTCTTACCCAGTACTGGACTTTTGTAAATGCAGCTAAGGAAGTTTCATCCCAAGATGTTATTGTGTGAATGGAGAATTTCTGGATGACCACCAGATCTTGGAAAGTGATTCATTGCTTGCATAAGCCACATCACCACCTCTAAAATTAAAAATACAATTTTTCATAAGCTTTTATATATGAAAATTTTAAGAGGAAACACAATTAACAGTATGTCACCAACATGGTAACATCTGCTCAATTTGTTCTAGAGAATAACAGGATCCCTAGGGGTGGTGAGAAATCCAAAGGGCCCTGATGAGTTTGTCGTAGCCTAAGTGAGAAAGACCAAAAACGGCTCCCTCATCTTCTCAGTGAGACTTCAAGTGGCAGAAGAGTCACACAAAGCCCACATGATAAGCGATGTTGTGATGCTGTGGTGTGAATTATTTGTCCTCACAGTCCAATTGAGAGGCCAGAGATTGAGTTAACTGCGGAATGGGTGATAATTCATGCGAGGTATACACAGTTATCTTTGTTAGGACATCACTTCAGTTTGTTATATGTGCACATTACTCATTTTATTTCAGTTAATAAATTTCACCTAATTGAAGTCACATGATTCCCAGATTGAAATAAGGATAATCAAAAATAATTGTCGGTCTCTGATGACCGCTCCTTTTCTATTGTCCCTCCGCTGAACCATCTCGGGAATATGTGTGTCTGACTGCTGCTGCCTGTCACAGGCTGGTCTTCTTCCTCCATGTTGGAGAAGTAATTCCATATTCCATTAAAGGTCTGTTTCCTGCATCTCACTGGAAATTTACCACACTAGTTCCAAATGTTTATTTTTTTCTTTTTCTTATAAATTCTTCTTTCCAGGTGTCCCCTTTCCTGAGGTCATACCCAAGTATCAACGATCTTTTCAGCCTTCTGAGTAAGCCTTCTCTAATCCCCTCTCTGTTTCTGTCTCAGAATCAAACTGCCAGATGAGAACACTAGACAGTGGCATCGGAACCTTCCCGCTCCCAGACTCAGGAAATCGTATGACAGGACGGTTCATGTGCCAGCCAGATTCCTCAGAGGACGCTGAGCCCCTCCTGTCTCTCCAGCAAGCTCCTTCCGCAGCCTCCTCCGTCAGAGCCCAAACCCTTGAACGAGAAGTGCCTTCCTCCACAGGCAGCCAGCTTGCCACAGAGACGGCCATTGTTCATTCCATGTCTGACCCCATCATGATGGCCAGAGGGGCGCGACCCCCTCAGAGTCGCCTTCCCAAGCCAGCCTCCTCAGGTAAAATGCCAGTGGCCTCTCAAATGAGTTTTATCCCCATCCCACAATGACAAAAATGGAAAATTCTCCACCAGGAGAAGTGTAAGTCAGTGACCTCTGTTCTATGGAAATGAGGATTTTTTGGACATCCCTGCATGTCTTCCACCAAAAAATAAAAAAGTATATATAAAGCATCATTGACACGCAGTGCACACCTTAAGGAGCGCACACACATAGAAGGAAGCGAATGTGAACACAGCGTTACATGGACATATAAATGATTATGGCAAAAAGGTAACATAGATTCATGGGATTTTATCCTATAAAACTTTGAATAGAAACCAGTGTATACCCAAGATACAATGTAACTAAAATGTTGTTCACCCTCTAACCAGAAACCATGTCTTCAGACATATTCCTGTCCTGTTCATGTATGTTTATAGGTTGAACTGTAAAAGACTTAGTTTGGTAGATCAGCAGTAGATTGTGCATTATCCGCAGTGGGAAGAAACAGCGCGCCTTCCCACTGAGAAGCACTATCCTTTGTCACAGTCACCCAAAACACGCTTTCGTGATTAAAGACAGAGTCAGGCCAAGGGTCAAAGTTTTTTCATGGTTCCCTCCAGATTAAAAATATTTATGGCAGGCTGGGATGACACTAAATAATATTTAACATGTGTGGCTTCCGTCACACTGACGTTACACGTAAGTATATAAAGTACAACTCTGAACTGAACTCTTTCATGTATGATTAGATAATTAGAAAGGAGCTGCAAGTGGAGATTATACTATAGGTTTCTGAGAAATTAGAAAAGAAGACTTGTAATTAAATACTTTGAATGAATCCATCGGGCTGCCCCCGTAGCTGAGTTTTTCCTTCACATGGTAATACCAACTGCCACAATTTTGACCGCTAACTCCTGCTCATTCCAAGCCCCAGGTCCGTTTTTAAAGGCTGTAATGCACATCATTTTAGAAATAAGTGCATTGTTAATTAATGACACAGCCTCCAGAGACTCAGGGGCGAAATCTTAGTTATAGATTATGTGCTCTATGCCTGAATAGTCACATGTTTGCCCTCAATTCACCAGCGGGCTGCCGAGCAGACTCCATGATTAAACTCTGTCATTATAACAAATTGAATAGAAACCACAAGCCTTGAATTGCTTCAGAAGAAGGGGATGGGACAGAGATTGTTCTGATCTTGCTGTAATATTCACTGTACTACATTTCTAAGGTTTGTGTCTTAATTAAATTGTCATGAAGAGTTATAAAATAAAAGCATGGTAGCGAGCAAGGTGAACATGACAGAACATTTGTGTGTCGCCCATGTGGTCAGGGGCAGCAAAGTTCTCTAAAGCTTCTCTTTTCTCGGTGATCATTTGTTATTCATGTGAAAAATTAGAGATTGGAAAAGTAGCTGGAACAAAAGGCAAGTGGAATTAAGCCAGCTTCCAGCAGTCACTTCCTGTTTAGCATACACATTTGAATGGAGTTTTCTCCTGTCCCATCTTAAAAATGGAAGTCACTGTATCCATCACTCAGCGCTGATGAAAACACAGTCACTTTGCTTCTCCTTAGGCGCAAAATGCTGTGGAGAGGCTGTCACAGCGTGTCCTGTTGATAATTGTGGAGGCTGGAGAATAATAATAGCAAATCTCCTCACTGGCTTAATAAAGGAATACACTCTGCAGTTAATCTCCTATTTTGGGTAGTGGAGAAACGTTCTCTAATCGTTCTCTGCTGACTCCACCCTTGCTACTCCCAGTGTGTTGCATGGGCTGGCGGTGTGAGCATCGCCACAGAACTAGTCAGAGATGTTGAGAGGTCGATGCTCAGAACCCACCCACGCCCTCCAAATCAGACCCCACCACTTAACAGGAGCACCAGTGATATTTATGCCTGTTAAACCTTCTCAAGCTTGGCAAGTGCTGCCCAGAAAGATCTTTAAGGACCTCTGACCAAAGCTGTCTACATACATTATTGAAAAGGACCTTAATAGATATTCTAAGAAAATAGGCCTTCCCTGTTCTTATGTGTGGGAAAGCCTGAAAATTTGAATCCTTTCTTTGGAAACTATGACAATACGTATTCACACAGCAAGGGCTCTTAGATATTCTCCAGAATCTATTTGTTGTTTGATAAACAACATGATAGGAGGGATGATGTCAGTATCTCACAAATGGTCTGCCTTCCGAATCCTTTCTAACCTGAAAAGTCTCCACCTCTTTTGGAAAACACTGGCTTCCAGGACAGTTTGCCTTAGGATGTCCAAAGTGGGCTTCCTTTATACATATGTGGACACAATTATGTAGGTATTTTAGGTAGCGCAGACTGCAGGGGACAAAAATGCAGGAAACACAACCTTCACTGTATTCAGACCTTTTTATGATTTCTGAATGTCTCCCCATGTCCCTCTCTGAACTTGTAAAAAGTTGATGACAGCTGATTTGTGATTTAATATACATTTCCTCTTTTAGGAAAACCCGGTTTCCAAAAGCAGAAGGAAGCCCAGCCGAGGCCTCAGACTTGCTTATCGTTTGAATATGCTGAAGACACAGCGGCAGCCAATCGGCTTCCAGACTGGGGCAGTGATGATGCGGTAGCTAAGACCCAGGTAAGGGGTGGCCAGTGGGGGGCCGCCACCTGCCAGGCTTGACTGTGGAAAGTGAGCGTCTTATACTCCTTAGTGATAGATTTAATTTTAAATCACATTTGCTGTTGGTTTGCTAAGTACAAATATCTAAGCTCAACCTTTTCTCTATGAGTTCTTGGAGTGCCTTTATTCTGAGGAATTCAAAGCGCCTCAGATATGCACCCAGATTCTTAGGGAATGGGTGCTCTCCCCGATTCAACATAGTATCAACCAGCTTAGCAATTGCTGAGCACAACTTTACTGTTGCACAAATGACAACCTGAGCGGTCAGGCTCTGTGTGCCTGTGAGCAAGAGGGGAGCCTGAGTCCCCCGGCCCATGACCTGTCTGTTTGTGGACTGGATGAATATTTAGAGAAAGTCAGCAATTGCTCAGTTTCCCAAAGGCTACCTTCCTTTTGTGGATTCGACATTATAAAGTAGGCAAACATTTCTTCTTTGTTCCCAAGGTTCTTGTTTATAATACTCTCACATACTTGAACACCAACAATGAGACCAGTTAACTAAATAAGCCATTAGGCTTGGAACAGCAGCTCGTAATAGGCACTTCAGAAAAATGAGACCTACAAAGCAGTGTGCAAAATGCCGAGTAGGTAACTTTGGGGGCCTGCCTGAGCCTGGGACAATGGCAGGGTGCCTTGCACAGCTTCATTATCGCAGTCCCATTTTTGCAGCCCCGGTAACTGAACAGGCTGTGCCAGCCCCTCCGGAGGATGCAGGGAAACCAGCAAAGCAGGGTTGTCCTTGGGTGGAGGTGGGCTAAGCGGTGGAGGTAGAACTGCACACACGAACACAGCGCACGCAGTCGGGAACCGTCTCGTGCTTGTCAGGTACTCCGCCCTGTTCATATTTGTGTGAAGGATCCTCACGATCTCATAGTATTCATTTTAGGGCCAGGTACTAAAAATATGTACATACTCTGCCAGGGGTAGCAGCGACAGCAACAGTGATCTGGACTATGAAAATAAAGATGTGGGGCTGGAAGGGGGAAGTCAGTGAACAGTGAGCCCCTCTCTGGGCAGCACCCGGGAGCACCAGGTGTGTGTCTGCTCCGCTCTCTGGCAAGCCGCTGAGTCTGCTTTTCTCTGTGCCTGGCCTCCACCCACCTTGCTTTTACATCTTAGCGCCGTGCGTCTCCTGAGACCTAATTTTCTGGTACATACAGAAGATTGTCTATGCGCATCAATTTGTTTCCTGGTATAATGTTCATGACATTGTAGTGCAGTCTGTAAGGATTTTATTTCCAGATCTGGCATCTCTAAAACAGCTTCCAATTGAGTTACCTCAATAATGAAGGAATGACTATAAAGATAACTTGGCTCTTAATTACATACTTTAGAAAGTTAAATCATCTAGGGGGCCACGGATGGAGTTTTCCAGGCTCTTGGCTAACATTATGCTGTGTAGCTCAGACCTGTTAGCTATGCTTTTATGAACAGGTCTGTTTGTGCATTCGAAGCTCTCTCGCTGTCTTTTTCTTTTGACCAAAACGGGCAGTAAAAAAAAATTATCATCCCTTGGCCTTAAAAAAAAAATATATATATATATATATGCTCATATACACACAGCTATGTACATAGACATTCAGATGACGCTTCTCACAGATAGGAGGACAGATGAACCCCTAACACAAATGTGATCTGTAGTCTGCTTTTCTTCTAATCAGTCTGGACTTTTAGAAATAGTTTAGTGATGTGATGAAGGATTATTCTTCTATTAGTCAACATTTTCACAAATACTTATCTATAAATTATATGATAGAACCATGATTTTCTTTTTTCTAAAAAAGACAGATAGGCTTCTTTAGGGAAAAATGTAATCTAGCGACCCTTTGAGTCCATCTGTAATTCCGAGATCACCTTGGTGTTTGTAGCACAGGGATGGAAGGCAGTAAAACTAACATATTGGAATAGCCAGTTAATCTGAACCAGCAGTTTGTTCCTTGCTTCTTACAGGTCATCAGAGAAGTAGGACCAATGGTTGAATCACACAAAGCCTTACAGTCTTAGTTGGTTTCTGTTCCTATAACAACATACCTGAGACTGAGTAATTTACAGAAGTTCATGTAGCTCAGAGTTTTGAAGTCCAAGAGCAGAGCTCCAGCATCTGCTCAGCTTCTGGTGAGGGTCTCATGGAGAAGCTCAAAAGAAGGAGGTATAAGTAGAAGAGGAGGGGGGTGAAAGAGCTTCACTGCCTTGTAACAGTCTGTCCTCGTGAAAACTAACCCATTCTCTTGAGAACTATGTTAATTTATTCATGAGGGCAGATCCCTCATAATCGCAAATGCTCCTTGAAGGCATTACCACCTCTCAGCACCATTACATTGGGACCAAGGCTAAACGTGAGTTTTATTGGAGCCAACCCTTATTCAAACCAAGCATTTACCAAGAAGAAATAGCAGATACCACTGATATTTCAGCCAGCCAGCCCCAATGGCTCTCTCTGGCTAATCAGTGTCCCTCCAGTTGTGACAGATGAAGGGAAAGAGAAATTCATTGGGCTTGCCAGGTCAAGGCACTTAGGACCAGGCCAGCTCCAGTCCTAGTTCTTTCCTTGAGCTCACTGGGGGGTCCGCACTTAATTACCTCACCAACCTCACCTGCCCACTGAAGAACAGTTTTCTGGGCCTCTTTTAGTTCTAAAAATCTGCCTGTTTGTTATTGAGCAATCGAGTATAATTTGCTTAAGGCCATCTTGATGGGCCTAGCTTTCCAGAGGTGAGTATATGGACAGAGATCTCTGCCAGATAGTAGACAAGATATAGTAAACTAGTAAATATGTGCCATTTGTCCAGAGAAGGTAAGTGCTGTGAAAAGACAGGTGGAGCAGAGTGAGGGAGATCACTGTGCCTTCTCAGGAGACTTAAGAAGTATCAACTGAGAGGTCATTATAGGCATCCAGGCAGGAAACTGGGCAGTGTGGGCCAGGCTGTGTGTGGTGAACAGGGGTGAGCAGCACTGGCTGATAGGCTTCCTGCTGTGGCAGATGCACTCAACGCCTGCACCAGCTCTTAAACACTGGAAACGTGACCTGTGCAAGTAAGGAATCCACTTTTAAAACTTAAATTTTGTTCTACTTTTCCTAAGAATTCCTACTTGGACCATTCTTTTTTCTCTTCTTTATTAAAATTTTAATTAATTTTGATTTAAATATGAATACTCACATGGGGCTCATTGTACAGCTCAGGGAGGAAGAATGACCTGGTTCTCAATTTAATTAAGAGTATAGTCAGATTCACTGATGGACTGGAGGTGGCCACAGGAGAACAAGTGGTCAAGGACGACTCCAAGGACAGGGTCCCAAAAGGGCCAGAATTGTGATGGACTGAAATAGAGACAGCTGAGGTTCAGGGCTGGGGAGGTAGATACAGAGTCCCATTTGGACATGCTAAGTTTGAGGCACATGAAGGCCGCAGGTGGCAGTGATTCATGGCAGTTGACTGGGTGAGTCTGAAGTGCCCCAAACCAAGCCAGGCTAGACCAGAGTACACCATTCAAAGCTATGAGAGGGAATGAGATCAGGAGTAGGGAGAGCTCTAGAGAGAACCTTGTCCTCTCACCCCAGAGGTCGGGAGGAAGAAAGCGCCGAAAAACGGGGCCTGAGCGGGAGCATGTTGTGAACAAGGAGGCGCGCTGGAGGCACGTGGTGTCTTAGAAGCCAAGTGAACAAAGCAGAGTTGGCTGCCCATAAACACCAATTCTGCATCCACAGATTCAACTAATTGTAGATCAAAAAATATTTCAAAAAGTTGAATGTATATCTCACATCCAGGCTTTTCATCCCTGTCAGTCCCTAAGCAACTATATACATGGCATTTACGTTTGTGTTAAGTATTGTAAGCCCTCTAGAGATAATTTAAACAAAGTATATGGGAGGGTGTGTGTAGGTTACATGCAAATACACCATTTAGTATGAGGAACTCAAGCATTCGCCAGGGTTCTCGAACCAATTTCCCCAAATACCGAGGGACGACTTTATGTCAGGAGGAGTTCCATGAATCTAGATGTTGCTTATTTTGAGAGGAGGGACACAGTCTTCAAATGCGATCCTGTCCCTCCCTCTGTATTGGTGTTCCAATGGGCAGGTGTGCAGAGGAAGCAAAGATGGAGGAAGGGGGCGTGGCCTAAAGGCATTTTGAAATTGTCCTTTAAATGGATCCAGATTAAGACAAATTCTCTAACTCCAAGTGGGGGTGTACATGGGCCTGAGAGAATTTACTCAAGAGCTCACATTTTAACATGGGCGTCTTTAAATGAGTTGTGCAAGGCAGTAAACAAGATTTAGATTATAGCTGTGGGTCCAGGTGAATGGAAAATTTGCTCCTTAAACTTCTTAAAAATCATTTTGAAAAATGAAATGAGCCACAGCCTGAATTTTCTTCTCTATATACTCACTTTTGTTACTCTGTTTTCTCAAACCAGAGCAAATCTCACTTTCAAAGGAGCAGGCTTATTTCACTCCATGGCTGCAGTTTCTGGCCAAATGATGTTTCTTGGGAGAGGTCACTGTGGTCCTTGAAGCAACACAGCCAGCGAAACACTTCTTCCCTCTGCGAAAGCACGTGCATTGTGCATTTTTTTTTTAACCAAGAACATTTATTGGTACATTGTATACATAATGATCTCATTCATCATGGTTATTTTGTACCTGTACATGATGTATCTTGGTTCCCCCCCTTCCCCTTCCCTCCCTTCAGCTCCCCCACCCTTCCCTATTTACAGCAGGTTTATTTACATTTTCCATTTGCATTGTGCTTTTTAACTGTGGCCTTGTTGGGGAGAGCTGTCATCTGCATACTCTGCAGGCTGGTCACTGGTCACCCTGGCTGATGATGGTGTTGCCAGGAAGGGAAAACCATGTGTACAGATAGCTGGCATGGATAAATTTATGCCCTAGCCTCTAAGAAACACTAGGAAGGAATGCTTAGGGTGAACATGCCACCATTAGCTTGGTAAATTTTAGCAAAAGTGGTATAAAACAAGAAAAGAGAAAGCATTAAGAACAATTGTGGAGAGCACATATGCCTTCAGTAGCCAGCAGAGATTCCATTCCCTCCAGTCACGGTTCTGCCTTCCTGTCATTACTTATGCCAGTGACAGTAAGACTGGCTCTCCCAGCCCTGCTTTACCTCTTTAAATATCAAGGCTTTATAACAGAGGTCTCCGGCCTGCAGATTGGAATTTGCCAGGAGATGTTGAAGCCTCACTGTATACTTGCCAAGTTAGTTGCCCTTTCTTGAACACGCCCTTTCTCCCTGGTTCCCTGAAATTTCCTTGGGACAGGAGGGAACATTTGATGTGGCAATCTGTCCTCTACAGCTGGCTCTCTCACCTGTGCTTTCCCACCACCCACCTCCTGTAGGAGCCGGCTCATTCCCTGGTTGCTCTTCTCCTGGTCACAGCAAGGCTGGGGTCTCCCCTTTAAAACAGAGGCCTGTGGCCCCATGTTCCCTGGTTTTGTTTGCACACTTGCTCCTTTGCCTAATACCAAATATGGCAAAAGAAACCCATTTTCTCAAACCCTGCCTACAGGCTCATAAAACACTAAAGTAAATACATGCCTTTTCTTTCAAGGTTGGTTTCTTTAGTTTGACTTTGAAAAATGTTTAAGGAGTGCAAGTTCTTAGCACAGAATCCTCAGCAGGAGCAGATTGGGAAGCTGAGTAGGTGGCCCAGCGGGTGAGAGTGCAGGCGGAAGTCATTTTGTGGCTCTGTTTCCAGGGAGCTGCCCACTCTGATTTGCCAGGCCTGGCAAAACGAATATCCCTGACCCTTTCTTGCAGGCAAAGCCCTGGGGGAGACACACACAGGGGACAGAGTGGGGAGGGTGAAGGGAGGGGCAAGCTGGTGGCCAAATGTAGGCAGAGAGAGGACCCAGAGGAATTACAGCAGCAAACCTCAATCTCAGTATGGGGCTGAGGCCTCTGGAGCTAGCTACAGAAAAGCAGAATAATAATCTCTAGCCAAAACATGTCCCCCAAGCTTCTGATTTATCTACCTGACTGGCTACCATCATTACAATGTGTGCTCTCCATTGTTGTAACAAAATGCTTTAGACCACCAGCTTATAAAGAGAGAAGGTTTCAGGGCACAATAGCCCTCTAACTTTGGGGCCTGTGCTGAGGAAATACACCATGATGGGAAGTGTGATGGAGTAAAACTTTTCACCTCATGACTGGGACTTGAAAGAGAGAAGAGGAAGGAGCTGGGGTCCCACAACCCCGTTCAGGGACATGCGCCCAATAACCTAAAACCCCCCACCTCTTACAGTTTCCACCACCTCCCATCCCTCCATGCTGGAGACCAGGGTTTGCACCCTGAGCTCTTGGGGGACATTCCTGACCCAAACTGTAGCACCAAACCTACCAGCTTGGGCAAACACCCAAACTGAAGTATTTTTCTCTCTAGAAATCTGTCCTGCCCCCCCAGGTTCTGTGTCTTAACCAAATGTTTTGCCATCCTTTTAGAAACACCTCTGTGAAGTTTTTCATTATCCCGGGTTCTTCCTTGTCTCTGTCTCTACGTGCTGGCCATCCCAAAGGCCCAGTGTCCTCCCTCTCAGATACCTTTCAGATCTGCCCTTCTCCAGCTCCTCTAGCTTGGGCTCAGCCCAGGCCCTTAGCTAGCTTCCACACATCCACTGCCTCACTCTGCCCCTTGCCCTGTCAGTCCACTGCTAGTCTCAACCCCGCAAGTAAGTCACTCATCCATCCTGCCAAAAAGGCCTTCCTGGTATGCAAAATGCCGTCGTGTTGTGCCTTTGCTTAAAACCCTTCAGTATTCTCTATCACCTACAAAATCTCATGTCCAGGTATATCTGAGGTATGATGAAATGCACAGTGAATGTTTACATGTTTTTAAAGGACTGCAATAAAAGACACATTGCCATTAATCACCCTCAGAATACCCTCATTTCAAACACTTACTCCATTATTCTTGCCAGTTTCTGAAGCAGTTCTGGGAGTCTTCTTTCAGGGGTGTCCTTATGAGTTGTGATAAAAAATATGGTGAGTGCTGCTACTGAGCGCCATTCAACAGGGAAGTAGATGTATTAGTATTTGGAACAGAACAAGATTTAATTGAGGACACAGAAATGTACAAGATTAGCTGACAATCTCTGCCCACAGAGTCAAATGTAGAAGAGTGCAAGAGAACTGTCTACACACTAGAGATCCAAAGAATCCAGCCAAGGGCCTGGATCCCACTGCAAGAGTCCACATCAGGAGGCCAAGGAGTCTGCCACAGAAAATTGGAGAGCCCATGCTGGAAAGCCTAAGAGCCGGTGCTGGAGGCTAGGCAGCCCGTGCAGGCAGGCCAGAAGGCCGGTGCTGGGAGCCAAAGTGTCTGTGCCAAAAGCCAAGAGATGACACTCAAGATGAAGGCAAAGACAGCTCCTCTGAAGAGAACAGCCAAAGCTTCTCCAAGGAAAATCAACATGAAGTCCTCCCCTCCCATTCTCCCCATGTACCATTCTGCCAACAACCCTCCTTAAGTGAGTCTTCCATGTGCAGAACCATGCTAACTCGATTCAGCTGGGCATTGACCATTAGTTAATTAACCACCATAGCAGACTCATGAAAATATTGAGTGTACCTATCCACTAGATCTGGCAGCATTCAATTTCTAAGTCTTCCCCAAAGTCAAAAGGACCATGAAAGATAAAAGTTTTGAAGACACTCAAAAAAGAGGACTTCTAGAACTGCTTCAGAAAGTGGCAAGAATAATGAGGTAAGGGCTGGGGATTTAGCTCAGTGGTTAGAGTGCTTGCCTAGCAAGCTCAAAGCCCTGAGTTCGATCCCCAGCACCAAAAAAAAAAAAAAAAAAAAAAATGAAGTAAGGGTATTTGAAGCATGGGGAGTATGAGGGCATGGTTAATGGCAATGTTTCTTTTACTATAATGAGTTTTTTTTAATTTAAAGATTCATTGTAGTTTTCACTCACACTATGGACTTACCTCCAACCTCATCAATTTGCATACATTAAATCTGTACAGATTTTTGTTAATCATGTCTCAGTAAGGAAACTTAAAAAAATAAACAAAAAAGATAGCCTCTTTAATGCATGGGGCTGGAAAAACTGGCTTGCCACATGCCAGAAACTAAAACTAGATACATGTCTTTCACCATGTACTAAGCTAAAATCAAAGTGGATCAAAGATCTAAACATTAAAACAGAAACACTACATCTACTGGAAGATAGAATAGGAAGAACTCTTGAAGACATAGGTGTAGGGAAAAAAATTTATGAACAGATCCCAGTCTGCACAGGAAACAATACAAACAATCAGTGCTTGGGACCACATCCTATTAAAAGGGTTTTGCACAGCTAAAGAAATCACCAATAGAGTGAGGCAAAAACCCACAGACTGGGAAAAAATTTTTGCCAGCTGTCCCTCAGACAAAGGTCTAACATCTAGAATATATAAAGAATTCAAAAAACTCAACCCCCCCAAATTTAAAGACCCAATCCAAAAATGGGCATCTGAAATGAATAAACATTTCTCAGACGAACAACTAAAAATAGCAAATAAATATATGAAAAAGTGTTCAACATCATTGATCATTCAAGAGATGCAGATCAAAACAATGCTAAGATACCAGCTCACTCTGGAAAGAACAGCTATTATCAAGAAATCAGCCAATAGCAAGTGCTGGAGGGGCTATGGGGAAAAAGTTACTCTCCTCCACTGTTGGTGGGAATGTAGACTGATCCAGCCACTGTTGAAATCAGTGTGGAGATACCTCAAAAAACTACAACTAGAGGTTCCATTTGATGCAGCAATTCCTCTGCCTGGTATCTTCCCAGAAGAATTAAAATCATTATATCACAGTGATATATGCACAACCATGTTCATAGCAACACAATTTGTAATAGCTAAGTCTTGGAAACAACCTAAATGCCCAACAACTAATGAATGGCTAAAGATGTGATTTTTCTACACAATGGGGTACTACTCTGCCATATAAAGGATGAACTAGAGACATTTGTAGGTAAAAGGATGTATCTTGAGAACATACTCTTAAGTGAAATAAATCAGACACTCATGAATACACATCAAATTATTTCTCTGATATGAGAAACCATAAGTGTAAATAAGAACAAAAAGGTGTAATAGATATTATATCAAAGGAATATAATATTCAAAGAGAGGAGAACTAGAAAGGGAGAAGGGGGAGAAGGAGGGGAAAAAGAAAAGAAAGGGAAAAGGGAAAAAATGGAAAAATGTAAATAAACATGTTGCAAATAGGGAAGGGTGGGGGAACGGAAGGGAAGGGAGGGGAAGGGGGTAAAACCAAGATATATCATGTACAGGTACAAAATAACCATGTTGAATATTATCATTATGTATATAATGTACCAATATATGTTCTTGGTACATTTTTATTTTAAAAAATAAAAAAAACAATAAGATGTATATATTTTAAAACAACTGATTTTCCAAAGAAATTCCAAAGTAATAATAACGTCCAAGAAAGACTGAAATAATATGTCAATTAATCTAAAAGTTAAAAAATAAATAAATAAGTAAAAGAGCAAGGTGAGGGCCAGTTGTCCTTTTGCCCTGGGAAGATCTGAGAGTAGAACCCAGGTCCTCAAACTTGTTCTCCCTCTAGCCTTAGCAGCAAGATACTGTACAGCTACAGCTCCATCCCTGTATTTCCATAACAATTGCCTCATCTCAGGGTCCCACTTGGTTAAATTTTTTTCCTGGGCTCCATTTCCGTGTAATCTATTCTGTGTTTATTCTTCACTGAAATGATTTATCCTCTTAATACTACCCAGAATGGGATCCTTCAAATTCCAGTCTGTTGAACCCAGGAAGCCTCCTTCTACTGACAAATCCATTGTTAAGGTCCAGATGTCTTTTCTGATAAGTTTTGCTCATGCATTCAACATGAGAACTTTATGGAAGAAACATTTTGTCTTGATTTTACAGATGAGCAAACCAAGTCCCTCAAAGTAACAGTGCCTTGTTCTCAATTCACAGCGTTAAACTTTCTTAATAGAAGGACTTTAAAAGGATCTAGGTTCTTGTGCCCTTTTCACAAAAGGAAGATGTCATCAGTAGACCTAGTGCAAAATCTAATACTCAGTAAAAATCTGCTTAATTGAATACACGAATGTCTGGCTCATAAGCCTGAACTTATTTCTGGTAAAATAGTATTACCTGTCCTTGAACAAATTAAAAGTTAGAATGTATTATTTGGGGAAAAAAAAAATAGGAAAGTCTTAGTCTTCTTCTCTTACAAGGCCAAGCCCATAAAGCCCACCTTGGCCTTGACCTGGCCTTGTCTCTCCAGCCTCTTTCATTCATTCATTTAGGTTTTTTGGAACAGGGTCTCACATTGTAGTACAGGCTGGCCTTGTTGACAGTCCTCCTGCCTCAGCTCCCAAGTGCTGGGATTACCATGCCCAGCTCAGCCTTGTTTTTTAAATTTTCTGTCTTGAACTTTATGCATCGTCAAAATACCTGCTGCATCCTCAACACAAGATCCTATTAGGCTCTTTTCTGGCTTAACTCATGTGGTTCCATCTCCATGCGATGCCTTTCATATTAATACTCTTCTTCTCTAACCTTTCACCTCATCTCTATGTTGTCTTGAAGGTTTAATTCAAGACTTTTCCTCCCGCAGGAAGTCTTCCAGAATATTCCTTTACCCACCAGTCCCATAACTCAACTACACCCCCCACAGCGCTTCTGCTCTAAGAGGCCCTGTACTTATTCCTGTCACCTACTGCTTGGCTCACTTCTTCGCATGTCCAGCTCCCTCAGTATAAGCAGGATTATTTCTCATTCGTGATCTGAACTTAGCACAGGGCATGGTACATGATATGTGTTAACTAAAAATGCAACTCACTGCATGGATCCAGACCTTAGAGAGCCCTGTAGGTACACATTTATTATCTGTTTGATTCTTGTCCAGAGAAGGAAAGACTCAGAGCAGCTTTGTGCCAAGTTCTCCAAAAAAGGACCTTTCTCCGTTTCTGAGGCCTGTGCTAAAAAAAGGAATAACCTGCTTTTCTCAAGGATGCAGGATTATAGCTTACTCTTCATTGCTACATCTTCATGGAGGCTTTTGGAGGCCTATCAGAACATTGATGTGTTGCTTTGCTTAAATAGGCTCATGCATCTTGGCTGAACTCTGAAATCCTCTGGCCCTATGTGAGAAATGTGCTAGAGAATCACTCTTAGTGTACATCACACCCCACATCTGAAAGAAAGAAATGTCAGTAATATTTACTCTTGCAGTATTTGTTCTTTGAGAATCTCCAGGTAGGATTGGCTAGTAGATAAAGAAAATGGAAAGGAAGGGGGGAAAGCAAGGGAGAGAATTGACCACTACACTCATTTATTTGGTTTCTTCAGCAACTATTGTGTCCAGCCAGTGTGAACTGTGGGGTATAGGAGCAAGTTAATCAGACAACCCTGCTCCCTAGATTCTTATAATTAGATAACAGATGAGAAGCAGATCATATGAGAGAGAAGATAATCCAGAATCCAAAACCACTGCGATCCACTGCCTGTAGCCCTACTGTTGGCTGCTCAGAGTGGGCAAGAAGAATTCGTACTACTTTTTGATTTTCATCAAATTACGTCTCCAAATAAAACCCCCATTATGATCAGATCGCCTCAGCATGGGCTTCTTTTAGTTGGGCCCCCTCCTGAAGCCCCAAACTGTCTCACTGCCCTGGTCAGATGAAATAGGCAAGGTGTTGTAACCCAGGTTTCACAGCCACCTGATGCTGCTCATGTAATCAAGCCACAGTTTCCTCAACAAGAAACACATTTTCTTCACTTGAAGGTAATTACATTCAACAAATTACAAAGAGCCAGGGCAGTTGAGTTAAAAACAATTGGTTTTGCAGTAATTAGAAAAACACAAGGAAATGATGACTGTGGAACAATATTGAAAGGGACGCTGAGGGATGACGGCTCCAGTTCCTGGTTAATTCCTCAGCTTGAATATGTAGAGATTCACAACTAATTATACAGAGATGATGAATTTTAAAAATGCTGCCATGCTGCCTTTGCAAGGCCAAGGACTCAGGCTATTAATAGAGCAATCAGATTTTGCTATATTGCAGAGAATTCACCAAAGTTGCATCTATTTTAAAGCATTCATCTGGCACATTACTTAAAGATGACAAATCTCTGTAATGTGCAAAATCAGCATTGGGTTAAACTAAATCCAAACTCATTATAATCACTCTAAGTTCCCCCCAGAGAAATCTATTGTTTAAAATGGACACTACAGGTAAGAGTTATCTCTAGTCCTTCCTGGAATTTTTCTTTTATTAGTTCATTTTAAAGATTTGCTTTATTTTTGACAAGCCCATCCCACCTTGAAGTGTGGAAAGACATATGCCTTGGAACACAGGGGATTTGTCTCCTAGCATTGAACATTTCTTGGATGATAAATGGAAAATACTGCCTGTGACAAGCAGGCTGCTCTGAGACCCTTGCTAGAACCAGGGCCTCAGATTTCTCTCTGTCACCATTTATCCATCTTCAGAAAATCCACAGCCCTTTCAGCTATTCATAGCTTTCAGCTGTGCTGAGGCTTGGTGTTTCTAGTGGGAAGTGTCATGCACAGTAACAAAACAAAAAGCCCAACCAGCTTCTAAGAATCACGTGGTGGAAAACTAACCATCAGAAAGAACCCACTGTGCCCTCAGACAAGCTGGAAAGGGGAGGCTGTGATGTGACCTGCATTTAATTATTTAAACTGCATATTGTGAGGCCCTTAAGAAAGCAAATGTCATGATGGACAGAATGAGTTTACCCTCCTGTCGAAAGAGCAGTGTGCCGTGGCGAGGCCGTCGCTCAATTAAATTGGACTGTGGGATACAGAAGAGATGGAGGCCAAGCCTGAGGACCTAATGAGACATTTTGGAGGAAAGAGCTGTTTCCCCCCACCCCACCAGGGTTACTATCCTTCGATGGACATCCCTCATATCGTAGCACCCCTAGTGTTTTACCCCTTGCGTTCAAACACTTTGCCACTGAGAACATTTAAAAGGAGCTTGAAAAGTAGAATTTCAAAGTGAAAAACAAATTCTTTGTTTGATGTGAAATAAGTGGGGGGAGTAAATGATACATAATGCCCTGCAAATTAGCTGTCTTTGGCTGCCAGAGCTGAGACAAAAGTAGGTAATGGGTCTGAAACTAAAGAAATAAGCAACAAATAGGATGCTGATTCATTTATGAAAATGTGTCTGTCCCCCTCGGCTTCGCGTCGGGTGAGCACAATGAAACATAACTTGGTAAGGGCTGGCCAAGAGTGGCTTTCGGAGACTCTGACATTTACGTAACCACGTGTGTGTGTTTGGGGAAAACTTCCGTGTAAAGGCGTATCAGATCACCTCGCCAGTGTGATTGTTACCCAGCCACTCACCTCAGGAGACGTCTGGCAGTGTCCAGAGATGTTTGGGTTGTCACAGCTCGGAGGGACAGGGGCTACTATCTGATCCCCAGAGCCCAGGGATGCTGCTAAACATCCCACAGTGCATGGGACAGCCCCCACAGCCAAGAGTCATTAGGCACAAAATGTCAGTAGTGTCAAGAACAAGTCCAAGGAAGATTAACCTGTGGGGATCAGAAATGCTCACTAGGACAGAGAAGCTGTCAAGTTTTGTGTCAAATACCACAGTAGCCACATGGCTCCACATCCCCAGCAGTGCCCCAGGCCCGTCCCCGCTATCTAATTTGGTGGTTAAGGAGTAAGGTGTGCTACCTCCAAGGGCTTTTGAAAGTGCAGTGCATCCCCCCGTCTGGGCTGTGTGGACCTGACTCTTGATTGTGTTCCTGGTGCCTTTGTCAGAAGATGTTAAGAAGGCAGCAGCTGTCTGAAGTGGTAACACAGAGCACAGGTTATGCGAGGCTGCTACACATTAAGTCTCTTATTAGTATTTCAGTTCTGTCTCTCTTAGAGAACATGTGCCCTGAGGAGGCAGAAATCCTTCACAAATTTGAAAGTTACCCGAGAACAGTTAATCCTCATACTGCTCTGATAAGGCAGGTAAATTGCAATTAGATGAAAAATGAAAGAAGAAAATGTAAAAAACAGATGTTTGGGTCTTCTTGGGGACCAAAGAATTTCATATTTGATTTAAAAGTACTTAGTGACATTTGGAATGAGCCCTTTGCCAGAAGTGTTCTCACTGAATGTTAAAACAAGGAAGATAAACAATAATCTGAAGACTAAAACCCTGGGGTAAGAAGGCGCGCTCTGGAAGGAGTCGGGGAGGTAGGTAAAGAGAGGGCACAGTATTCAGGAAGAATCTTTCTAGATATGTGTAGTGTAGTGTGCAAGAGGTGAAAGCAATGTGTAAACCTTTGAGGTGAGGTGAGAATGTACAGATACATTCTCATTGTCTCAGGTACCTCATTCTCAGAATCCAGGAAGAGATTATTTCAAACAGTCGCTCATCCCAGCTGCCCCCTTTAGCCCTAAGCTGGAAATAAACATTTAATCTGCAAAGGAGAACAGCTCTGGTAAAACTATGGTGCCTTCCCTACCAGCAACCAAAAGTTTTGTCAAGAAACATGTCAGGCATCATTCAGTGACTCACACAATTAGTTCCTCAGTAACCTTTTGGACCCCACAGGCTGTTGAGCTTTGAGTGTTAGAAAGGCCTGTAAGTGGGAGTCGGGACATCTCGTCTCTGGCTGTGGTTGTGCCATTAATTGATTTGTAATCATGCATGAATAATGTTGGCCCGAGTATCTGTCTCGTCTTCCACATAATGCCCACCTTGTGCCTTCTCGTGGCAGATTTCAGAAATGACAATAAATGTGACGAGGGTTTCACCTTGCAGAGTGCTAATGAATATGAGTAGTAGTATGTTCAGTGGACCAAGAGAAGGAAAACTTCCTGGAATTTCAAGTTTAGACTATCAGAGTAAAGAAGGGAGAGCACAGGGAATTTAAAATAAGAGGTAGGCCAAAATAATATGAAGAAGCTAAAGCCCCAGAAAGGTGAACTTCCATCATAAATTAGCTAGGGCGGTGCAGTTTCATTAAAGGAAATATCTGTTTTTGAAATTTATTCTGGGAAAGGACTGATTTAGAGTTCCCCAAAACAAGCCTAGCAGTATTCTCCTTCCTTTTTATTTACTTAGCAATAAGTAGTAATAATACAGACTATCGCTCAGCATCTTTGTTTTCAAATACAATTATGTGGGAACCTGAGGTATGGTGAGGCTAGATTGGGGGGGCGTGTTTAATTAGACTAGAAACTTTATTACAAATTAATAAATCAGTTCACTCTTTGAGGAATTTAGTTAGAGGAGGTAATATTCTTCCCAGGCAAGCTGGCTCTTGACTTCATGCAGACAGACAGACAGGGTAATGGTTGGCCCCAGCTTCTGCCAGTCAGCGTGCCCATCTGTCTAAGGCACCCCCACCCCCAAGGGCATTGTGCAGCGTTTCTTCTTCCACCCTGCACGTTTCCTTTTTTTAACCTCTCTCTGATCTCAGTTTGTCTGGCCCTTCCTCTCCTATGCTACACGCTACTTTGCCCCTTTTCCTTCTACAATGTTACTTCCTCTAGATTCCTCCAAAGATCTTCCTGAATTTGCTTAGGATTATTCAGAAGGTACAGGGATTTTAGGGAAGACCTGAAGCTGTGCCAACACCCTTCATTTCACTGCAGTGCCCCGCAACATTTTTACACTGTGTGGAAGGACCCAATTGTCCAACTTGGAGTAAGCATGTGTCATCTTGGACTCTAACATCCTTGGCGATCGGAGCAAATGTCTTCCTACCCCTCCGTGGGTCTGTGTCGGGCTCTGTAGCCTCTGGATATCCCCAGGCTTGAGGTCCTGGCCCTCTAGTGACAAATGTAGTAATGAGGAGGAAGGAGGCTTCAGGCTTCAGTATTCAGCAACCGCTGATGTTCAAGAGTGTTCCAGAACTTCCCTCAAGTACTGTCTTAGTTACTTTTCTCATTGCTGAGACAAAGTACAAAGTTAAGGGTGGAAAGATTTATTTAACACACAGTTTGTAGAAGTTTCAGTCCATAATTGGCTAGATCCAAGGCAGGCTGGCATGGCAGACAGGCAGAAGGCAGCAAAAAGAGCAAGGGGCGATCACCTCTTTCTATCCCTTATATTTTATCCAGGCTACTTAGGGCAGGTAGCACTCACACCCTTAATCCCAGTGCCCTTGATCCCAGCACTGACCATAAATCATTCCCAGCGTCACACTCTCTAGATCCAGCCGCCTGTGCAAAAGCCCCACCTATGACTGCATGAGCCTTTGTCGGGGGACATCTAGACACAAGCTATAACAGGTACCATTTTCAAAATCTAATTTTACTGTTTGGAACACAGAGGTCCCTCCCCCATATCTTGTCCTTAGCCCCATATAGGCAGCTATTTTTTATTGGTTCCTTGTTTTCTCTTAGCCATCTTTTTTTTTTTTTTTTTTTTTTTGCGGGGGATTGAACTCAGGGCCTTGTGCTTGCAAGGCAAACACTCTAACCACTGAGCTAAATCCCCAGCCCAGTCTTACCCATCTTTGTACAAACCGAACAAGTATAAATAAAGATTTCTCACCTCAAAGGAAACATACTGTACGCACCATCCTGCATTGCGTTCTGTCTTGCTTTGCTCTCTTCTCCTTTTCACAGCCCGGTGATCATTCCCTGTCAGTGCGTAAAGTCTTCCTTGTCCTTTTTTATAGCTACATTGCGACGCTATATGATAATTGACTTTGCTCATCTCCTGTGGTTGTGTGTGGAGTAGATTCCCAGCAGGTACACAGTTGACTCAAAAGGGTAAACACACCTTCGGAGGAGCGATACCGTTTTCACATTTCCTGTAGTGACTGACCTGCCTTCCTGGTCCCCTCAGTCTTGCTAACAAATTTAATGTCAAATTTTGTCTTCTGCCAGTCTGACACAGGAGAAATGATTTCCCCGCATGGTTTATGTTTGCTTTCTCTCACTAAGAGTGAGGTTGAAAATCCGTATTCGAATCCATTTAAAAATCACTCCTCTCGCTATCTCTGTGAGCCATCTGTTCATGACCTCTGCTGACTTTTCTACTGGGTTGTTAGTCTTTGCCATCCCAGTTTCTAAAGCAGTTCAAAATTGAGGAGATTTTCCTTTGTTTGTGACACAAAATGTAAATTTTTTCCATTTTTCATTTGCTTATGGCATCACTCATGATATTCTTTGCTGTGTAGATTTTTAGTGTAGTCAAATATATCAAACTCTTTTCTGAAAAAACCTTCCTGACTTTACAGTTATTTAAAAAAAAAAAAACCTTCGTGTTTCTTCTAGGATTTTATGTGATTTCAGTTTTTTCCCTCACATATAGTTCCGTCCCATGTTGTTTTGTTTTTTAAATTTGTCTGTCCAGTTGTCTTAAATTACTTTTGTATTAAAGAGATAAAGTGACAAAAGGTGCAACAAGCAGTTTCCTTTGGGGTCAGCGGTGAAGGAGACAGTTCGGTACCAGGTGAAATGAAAAGGCCACCGTTTTTTCCACCACAGTGATTCAACAGTGTGGGCTGAGGCTTTCACCCCCACATTCTGGAGTTTGGTAATTAATACAAAAGACTCCATATTATGGCACTTCCGGTAGCTGGGACAAAATACATGATGCCTACAATTTAAAAGAAGAGAGATTTGTTTGGGCTCAATGTTTCTAAGGTTTCAGTCCAAGCATGGTTGGCTGGCTCCAAGGAAGAAACAGCATGGTGGAAGAGTATAGAGAAAGAAAACTGCTCCACACATGGACACTCCACACAGGCAGGGATTTTTGTTTCGTTACATCATATTCTCATAATTACTGGCACTCAATAGGTATTTATTGGAGGGATGGATGGATGGACGGACAGACGGATCAGTCAATAGCATTTATCCTTGTTCATTCTCCACTTAATCTTCCCTTGTTATCAGGTAATTATGGGATTCACCACTTTACATGTCAGTCTATTCTATTGGAAAGAAACTTTTCTTTTTTACCTGAGTTTTTCTATATTATACCCTGTGGCAAAGGAAGAAGAAAAGAAGACCTGTCTGATATTTGTTTACACAGAATTTTATTTTGGGGAAAGTAAGGTGCTTATGGATTATGGATAAAGACTATACTCAGCATAAACTCAGGAGAACATAAAATTCCTACTTCTCTTTGATCTATAAATCAGTATTTGCTGAGATAGTGAATGAATGAATGAATGAGACAACCAGATACACTGGAAACATTCAAGGAGGCTTTGGAGTCCCACAAATGTGAATTAATATCCGCTGTACTCTGTCACCAAGGCTCTCTCTGTCTCACATTCTCACCCTTCAAATGATGATCATACCTGACTATAGGATCTTTAATGTGACAGTGTCTGCAACATTTCCCTTTTGAAAGGTGCCCTTGCAGTGCTGTACATTGCTGCTGTTATGAATGAATTTGCCAAGAAAGGCTTCATGAAGTACAGTTTTGATGGGATTCAGTGACCAAATCCTAGAAGGAAATCAACCCAGACATTTTTCTTCTACCTAAAAGACAGAAATGGAAGATTCTCAAAGAGAAAAGGAATGTACATGGTGTTGGTTAGGGAATCTTTATTCTTGAATCCCCTAGACTCACCCTAGTGTTCACCATTGAATAATACTACCATGTTTCTGGCCATTCAAGAAGCCCAAGGGCAGAGTCTTTGTTTAGTCCACCAGCACCTGGAGGAGTACCTGCCATACAGGAGGAACCTAATAAACATTTGTTCAATGGATGGAATGCATCGGTCCCAAAATGAACAACTCACTTCATTCAAAAACTCAGCGGGATTTTCAGAGCAAAGTATAAGCAAACAAGTTTTCTGATACCTTTCTCAAAAATGAAAAACAAAAGACCTTTAAAAAAAATATTGTCATTTCGGTGAAGTAAAATGTCTCTTTAGTTCTCCTTGGAGTACAGAGTTCAGTCATATATTACATTCAAATTGTAAATGTTATTTAGTATAATACCAGTTAGATCATAAGATGAACAAAATTATGGGCTAAAACAGCTTTTTAAGTTCTGCATTTGTTGAAGAAGAAAAAGCAATATGAGCTCAATACCTTAGTCCCAAAGCAAGGTAATATTTAGTCTGGATAATACTCCTGAATTTACAACTATGTCAAATTATACCCCCCACACTTCTGTAAATTGATTTCTAAAATGTGCCATGCTGCCGAGCATTATTTTTTAAAAAGAAACTTGATAATAATTTTAGGTTTGGACAGGAATGTTCTGCCTTTTCAGAACACTGTACCTCATTTCTAAGAACACCTGTTTTTAGAGTCATGTTAAAGAGAAAGGTGAGTATGACACTCAGGGGCTGTATGCTCCTAGAAGAAAGAAGCTCCAATCAGTGTTGAATAAAGTGATGATGATAGACATTCTTGCATTTTTACTGATTTTTAAAAGGAATACTGCCAAAGTTTGCCCATTTAAAATGATGATATTTATTGTGACTTTTTAGTTTTTTGGTTTTTTATTTTTTGGTAAATTAACTTTATCACATTAGTGATATTGTCTTTTAATTTGCATTAACCAAGGATTTTTCTAAGATGTATTCTTGTTGAATTTTATCACAATATGTGTACCTTTTGGGATGATGTCTTCATTACTTTTCTATTGCTGGGACACAATACCTGACACCCACAAGTTAAAGGAGGAACGGTTTATTTCAGCTCACAGTTTGTAGAGGTTTCAGTACATTGTTGGATGGCTCCAAGACAGGGTGGCCTGCAGAGGAGAAACAGTCCATGGCAGAGCAGGCAGGAGGCAGCAAGCAATGAGCCTGCCTTCTTTCTGTCCTTTTATGTTTCATCCAGGCTATAAGCCTGTTGATTAGTGCCGCCCACATCCAGCATAGAGCTTCCATCATCCACACTCACAACTGTGCTAAACTAATTTAGTTATCACACACCCATAATCCATATTCATATATTTAGATCCAGCCACCTCTGAAAAGCCCCACCTATGAACACATGGGCATTTGGGGGGACATTTGAATACAGACCATAACAGATGATTATATGGTTTTTGCCTTTACTGTCTTAATGAATTGAAAATATTTATACATTTTAAAACTTAAACCAGCCTTTTGTTCTTGGGAAAATCCCAGGGTCACTATGAGGTATATAGACCCTACTATATTTGTAGTTGCATCTTTTTAAAATTATTATTATTTACTTAGCCTTCCTTTAAAAAAAAAATTCTTATTAGTAGTCTGCTAATTTTGTAAGTTTTCTCCAGAAACCACCTTTTACTTTTACTGAACCTATTGTGTCCTCCACCCTCATTTTATTGGTTTCTTATTTTTATCTTCCTCATCTTTCAACTGTGGTTATGTTGTCTATTCTTTTAACCATTTCAGAAGGAAATATTTGCCTTTTTTATGTTTTTATTATTTATCTTCTATCTTTTCTCTTTTATGCTCAAGTTTATGCTTTAATATAAACTTTACTTTTTTAGTACTGGCAACTGAACCTAAGACCTTTACACTGAATTACAAAATTTTTTTTGAGACAGGGTCTTACTAAGTTGCAAAGCTGCAGTGTGTGCTTGAGCTTGGCAGCCCCCTACATCAGTATCCCAGAGTGTTATGTTTTTGTTAATACATAGAAACATAAAAATTGTACATATTAATGGAGTATCGTGTAATGTTTTGATACCCGTATACATTATATTTGAGTCAGATTAAGCGTATTTCCTCAAACATTTGCCATTGCTTTATGGTGGAAACACATTCTTTGCTTCTACCTTATTAAAATACATTTTGGCTTTTCACGGTTTTTTTTTTTTTCTCTTTTAGTCTCGCTGTTCCTCTTTTTCAGTTTAGATATTATGATATGACCATAGGAAACCCAAAAGAGTTTATTGAAAAGTTTCTAGAAATAGTATGAAAGTTTTCTAGTGTTATTAGGTATAAGATCAATCCGTAAAAAGTTAATTGAATTTTTATACAAAAGCAGAAGTAAATTAGAAATAGAACTTTTAAAAAAATCCTTCTCAGCTGGGAGTGCTGCTTGGCATGCACAAGGCCTTGTGCTGAATCCCGGACACCAATGACAGCAACAAAAACGTCATTCTTCTTACCTGAGGGAAGAGAAAGCTTTCTTAAACCAGGTCCAAAAAGCATTAAAATTACTTTACAGTTACTCGAATTAAGAGCTTATAAATACATCAAAGTTATAAACATATATAAATTTATATGATTTAATGTTTATATGCTATATATATTAATATATAAATTAACGTATAGTTTGAACTTATATATATATATAAATTGATACCCTATAGATTTGTAAGAAGATAATAGTTTAATAGGAAAAAGGGCCAAAGCCATGAGAAGGCATTTTAAAGCCTACAAAACAAGTACAGGTAATAAACATGTGAAGAGCTGCTCAGGTAGATTAGTATTCGGGAAAGATTTTATGAAGGTGAAATTGAGATACCATTTATGCCTACTTGACAGAAATTTAAAGTTTGATAATATCTTATGTTGGAGAAAACATAAATGGTAGCATCTCTTTTGCATTTCTTTGGGAAGTATAAACTGTCAGAATCACCTTGAAAAAGAATTTGGCCTTGTCTTATAAGGATGCTCATTATTGTGTTCCTTTATCCACTGACTCCCTCTTGGGAATACATTTTTGTGGTGCTCTAGCACATGGGTCCCGGGAGGATCAGAGTAAGGTATCTATATTAGACTGTTTGTAAGAACGAAATGTCTGGTGACTACCAGGATATTCATTGATAAGATATTGGAAAAACAAATTGTGATATATTCACACAGTAAAATGTTATACAACAGTGAAAAAGGAGAACCACCACTACATGGAACTTTGTAGAATTATCTTAGTACCGTGCAAATGAATGAAGCAAGTACTGGATAATGTTCTGAGCTTTGATAACCTTCTTATAAATTTCACTAACAAGCAAAATAAAAAGGATATCATCTAAACATATGTACGTATGGTGGTACTCACCAGCTTTTCCACTGCGTGGAGAAAATAGCTGAGACGCCTTAAAAGAAGAGACGTTTAATTTGGTTCACAGTTTCAGAAGTTTCAACTCATAGTCATTTGGCTTCAAGGCAGAAACATCATGACAGAAGGGCCTGGCAGAGAAGAGCTACTCCATTCATGACATACGGAAAGCAGAGAGCAAGGGAAGAGCCATAGAAGAAGAGGCCCAGGACAGGTGGAGTCCCTAAGGCCGCAGACCATGACCCACCTCCTCCACCTAAGCCCTTTTCCTTGTATCCCATTCAGCTGTGAAGTCATCAGTGGGTTAACCCAGTGATCAAACTGGTGCCTCAGCAACTCAGGCATATCTCTGGAGTCTCTCAATTCAGTCAATTCAACAATCAAGGTTAACCTGCAAAATGTAATGAAACTAAAAAAGAAGAAAGAGCAGGAAATTCTAACACTTAGATTTATCATAGTGGTTACTTTTGTAGGGATGGTAGATAATGGGCCACAAATTGAGCAGGTAGCTAGATATAACCAATTAAAAATATTCTAGTTCTTGGATTGGATGATAATTCTGAAGTCCATTCGTTGCATTATATTAAATAAATAACAGCAGTGGATAAAGATCATGCTTAGTTCAGTGATGATAATTTGTCATTTACATTAGGTTGTGTGTAATCTGCTTCTAAGAATGTAAAAACCAAATTTGCAAGATCTCTATTTGAAAATTGCTCCAAGGATATTTTACCAGTAATGAATAGCATGATTTAAAATTTCTGAAATTCCAGGAGTTTCCATGTATTGTTTTTCATATGCATTAAGCAAAAGAGTTCAGGGGTTGGGGATTTAACTGAAGTGGTAGAGCACCTGCCTAGCAAGCCCAAGGCCCTGAGTTCGATCCCCAACACTCCCCCACAAAAAGAGTTTCGTCTTCCTTCACTGTATGCCCTTTTCCTACCTTTTAGACTCAAAAGTACACTCTTCATCCCTGTTAAGTATCCCACTCCTACTAGTTACAAGATAAATTAGGGTGCTTCAGAGAGACCTAACCAAATAGGATGGATTTATGGGCGGATAGATGAACGGGGAATCATTAGAGGAATGGACTCACATGATTTTGGAGGCCAAAAAGTCCCAAAACAGGCCATTTGCAGGCTGAAGAAGCAGCAAAGCCGTGAGCATAGCTCAGTCAAAGGGCTGAGAGCCTGGAAGCCACTGGTGCAAGTTGCGCAGTCTAAGGCCAGAGAACCTGGAGTCCTGATGTCCAGTGGCAGGAGAAATACATCCCGGCTCCAAGCAACTTTTCTTGCCTCTTTATTCTGCGTAAAGTCTCAGCTGAGTAGGTGTTGCTCACCCCCACTGGTGACAGATCTCCCTTACTCAGCCCACCATCCCTTCCTCAAATTCTCATAATGTATCTCAGAGTTATTGAGAGCTGTCTGCATATACTTTAACCTATCAGGTTAACATCTAAAGTTAACTATCACGCAAGCCATATTTTATTAAGCCGCCTTCCTCCTCATTACTACATTTGTCACTAGAGTGCCAGGACCTCAAGCCTGGGGATATCCAAAGGCTACAGAGCCCGACACAGACCCACAGAGGGGCAGAGTATTTTTAAGCCAGAGTATTATCCCGAGATATCATAATAGCATTCTTTTCATCCTTCCTTTTCTTTAGTGTTTTTTTTTTTGTTGTTGTTTAGTTACTATGTCCATCTTCTCACTGGTAACACTTGCATCCCCTGTCGCTTACTTATTCTTTTATGTCATATCAGACCCAGGAAGCAGCTGTGTTACTATAGCTGGAACCAAGAGTCTAATTAGATAGAAAGGGGCTGGTACAAACTACAGATCAGACGATCCAGCCATCTCATCTAGGGAGCCAGCTAAGGGAGACAAGACAGACAAGAAGGTGGCACACAGCTAGGCAGCAAGCAGCTCAGTGATGAGGGACTAATAAGTCATGGAGGAAAAGCTAAGGCTAGAAAAAGAGGACATAGAAAGCATGGGATCAGCCCCAAGACTTTACAAAACATAGACTCATTGTTTAGACAAGAAAAGCATCCAAGGTCACCCAGTGAGTTAGCCAGGATCAAACCTAAGTCTCCCCATTCCCCACATCCAGCCTCCTTTCCTCAGTTGAAAACAGAAGGTGGTCCAGGGAGGTGAGTTACCTTCAGACAGTGTGCAGCTAGCTCAAAGGATTCCTACAGTCCTTTCGCTGTAGCTTTGGTCCTGTCTTAGTGGAAGGTAGACTTGACCCAGGTGAGCCATGTGGGACCCTAGTCTGTCAGAGGAAAGAGCAGACGAAGGGAAAGCATGAACTCTTTTCAACACTTCCATCATTTGGATAGAAAGATTGTTTTTAAAAAAGTGTGTGTATATGTATAAACATACGCTGTGTTTATACGGTGTGTATACATAGTCACAAAAGTCTTCATATGTATGTGTATGAAGTGTTTATTAATGTACCCATACATGTCCAGGAGAGGAAAAATACTGTCAAGTGGATGCCGG
Organism: Hystrix cristata; assembly: GCA_004026905.1. Taxonomy (NCBI): domain Eukaryota; kingdom Metazoa; phylum Chordata; class Mammalia; order Rodentia; family Hystricidae; genus Hystrix; species Hystrix cristata. Next base: position 80,010 of record PVJO010003448.1, on the reverse strand, counting down.
GATAAGTTCTTCCAGGCAGAAGACCTAGATTCTAGACTCGTTCCACCCAGGTGACAAGAGAAGTCCCTTTTCTTAGCCTTGCTGTCGTTAGTTACAAAATGGAAGTGTTGTACTTGAAGTCTAAGGTTCTTCGCAGCTCTTAGAACCTCTGTACTAAAACGTGGGTATCCTCTATTTTAAGAACAAGCTCATGAGTCCTCCTTTTGCTGTTTTCCATATTTTATTTCACCTTCTCCCAGTATTTTCCATGTAGAAGTAAACAGTTCCCATTTTAGAATTTTATACCACTGAAGTTTTGCATAAAAACTTACATTCTAAACCCGACTAGACTTTTAAATGTATTATTATGATTATGAAAGAATTTTCAAAGTGAAGATAATGATTGAAAATGTCAAATGATACTGATAGGTCGTGTCATGTAAGAACTGAGAATTAACCTTTGGAGTAATATAGAGGTCATTGGAGATCTTGGCAGGAGGCTGATCCGTAGAATGATAGGTGTGAAGCCTAATTGGAGAGGACTCAGGAGAGTAGGGAGAGGAGTTGGAGATAGTATGTATGTGTATAAATCTTTCAAGGATTTTTGCTATAAGAGGATGAAGTTAAATGGGGTCACTGGAGCCGGTTTCTTTAATGATGGGAGAAACTGCCACACATTGTGGGTTGGCCGCAGATAATGTATTAGATTTCTGTTATTGTGGCAAAATACCTAAGTAAAGCAACTTAGTGAGAGAAAGTTTTATTTTGCCTCGCAGTTTCAGAGGTTGAAGTATGCGGTTGGCTGGCTCTAATGCTTTAGTCCTGTAGTGAAGCAGAAACTTCGTGGCGGAAGGGCAGGCAGAGGAAAAATGCTCACCTCAGTGGCAGTGCAGGCACAAGGAGAGAGGCAGTGCTGTTGGGCATCCTCCTTCCTCTTCCGTTTCATCTGGACTCCCAGCCCGTTGGATGGTGTCCGCTACAGTCAGAGTAGGTGTCCCCTTTAAATTTGCTGTTCCTCATGCCAGTTGTCTGTGGAAATACTGTCACAGACACACCCCAAAATGTGCTTTACTAATTTCCAAGGCATTTCTCCATCAAATCAACAATCAAGAATAACCAGCATAGATAGGACTATGATCTGTAGTGACTGGAGGCTAGCACACTTCTGGACAGATGCTGTTAGTGTGGATGAGACCTTGTCAAAATTCTCTTCTGAATTCTTCAGTTTTCTGAATGAAATATAAAGTACAGCCATCATCTGAAAGTTACTGTGGATAAGGAGGTGTTGCAGTTTTGAAGAGAGAGGAGAAGGTATAAAATCGTCTAAGACGGAGGGAGAGGGAATGGACAACAGAGATTTATCAGGATCCTAGCCAACTTGAAGTCAGTGATTATGAATTAAATAAGACTAATGAGCATGGTTTGTATGTATCTGCTTTTATGTTTAACAGCATGAATATAAAGTGTAAGAGTATTGGACTTAGCAAAGTTAGGTTTTGTTCAGTGGTACAACAAAGAGGCAGTGGAGCTGAGGGTGTTCAAATGGGAATGATCATGTGGTGAACAATGGAGACTAACTGAATAGGAATGGATATCACTGTTATGAAGAACCGTAAAACATTGGTATCAACGAGTGGCAGAGTCCATTCAAAGGTTGCTGAGTTGGAGTATTAGAGAAATCTGGTAAACTGGGAGGTGCTCATTCAAGAGTAGAAAGTTTGAAATTGAGGTTCTAGAAGAGTTGCTGTTGTTGCCGGTGGGAGTGGATGGAGGACCAAGTATGCATAAGAGAGACTGCAGCCTCCGTGTTCATCCGCAGGGATAGTGAAATCATCAAGACCTGTGGCTAGAGTTATATTGGAAAATGTAATAATAAACCACAAGCTAGGGGTTGGGGATTTAGCTCAAGTGGGAGAGTGCTTGTTTAGCAAGTGCAATGCCCTGAGTTTGATCCCCAGCACCCAAAAATAAATAAATAAATAAATAAATAAATAAATAAATAAATAAATAAATAAATAAATAAATCACAAGCTAAAATCTTTAAGGAGTGACCAGGAGATCTGTAGGTGATTGTAACATAGAGGAAACCCAGACATCAGGCAGGTGAAATGAGATTCCATCCTAGGGCAACAAGGAGAGAAAGCAGGGTGCCTGCTCCACTCCAGGCTTGGTATTATAAAAGACGACTGAAAGAACATAGCCACCACTGAGAGGGCTTCAGGAAAGTCATTTCCCCAGGGAGAGTCAGAGTTGGGCTAGAACTGGAAGGTTAAAGGCACATTCAGTATTTTGTGCACTCAACCTCCCGACTCTCTCCTGACATGGAGGTTCGGATGCCAGTGGAGAGTGGTCTAGCTAGGAGCATGCAAATCTCCCAAGGAGATATAGAGCCCAAAGGAGTAGGTCTAGGCTTGGCAGGCATGGTGGAAAAATCCTTGAAAAATCAGGTGTGAACTATATCAGAGTGATCTAGTACAGAACAGAGGTGAATAAAAATCTTACTTCTTGGGGCTGGGAATTTAGCTCAGTGATTAGAGTGCTTGCCTTGTAAGCACAAGGGCCTGAGTTCGATCCCCGGCACCACCAAAAAAAACAAACAAACAAACAAACAACAAAAAAAAAAAAAACCTTACTTCTTCCTTTTGAGTGTTCAAAATGTGAAAAGACAGGTGAAGTGAAATGAGTATAGACTAGCCTTAGGTTAGCCCTCAAAACAAAATGCTCAGCCAGGATAGAATCTCTAGTCCTCTCTATCCCAGTCCTGTGTAAGGAAGATGATTCCTGGCTGGTATTGTTCCACAGTCATCCAGATATTCATGCTTCTTTTATTTGGTGCTTCACCACTTGCTGGGGTACTATTCTCACCTATATATTTAAAGTTGGGCATGACTCCTCATCTGTATCCCTGCTCCTAAGAAGGACGAAAGAGGAAGTGGCAGACCAAGCTCTTCATTTACTCTGATCCTATTGGTCAGCACTTAGTCATGTGCACATGTGAACACAAGGGCAGCTGGGATATGTGGTCTATAACTAACAAGCCAGCTGCCCACTTAAACTTGAGAAGGTTCGGATATTACAAGGAAAAAATAAGGTGTTAGATATTGGGTAATAGTGACAGTTAACTGTCACAGATGTAACCACAAATAATAATCACTGATTTTTTAATTAGCACATCAGAAGTTAGACGACAATACAAATAAGTGCCAGGGGTTATCCATTTGTGTCAGTCATGATGAATTTGCTCAAAATACTATTAGGAATTCAAAGATAATGAATTTTAAAATATATATAAGTATAAATATAGGATCATAATTATATAACCTATTCCCTTGTTTTATTTATCTCATTATCCCTAAAATCTATCACAATGATTACACAAACTAAGTGCTCAATAAATAACTGCCAAATGAGTGAATGAGTGACTTGGTTATACAGTAGTGCTTCAGGTCCACCTATTTCAATTGACTGAGAAGGACAATCCAACCTGTAGTCAGTGTGATGCCCATATTCCCTTGAAGGAACAGCTCTTCGCTGGAATGAATGTGGCCTTTGAAATCCACTCAGTGTCATGTAGAAGCAAATCTGGTGCATCTGTACAATAATAGAACTTCTGCTCAAAAATGAAATGTGAATGTGAAGTAATGAAGCTGATAAATGGATTCTGCAAATAACTTCAAAAGAAGATTTTTCTAAAACAAATTATTAGATTAAATTTATATATATTCCAAAGTGACCATATTGAAATATATATTTGACCCTGTTCACTGTTTTGAAAGTTTTTCAACATGTTGTAGATAGTATGGTAATAGTAAATACCTTTGCTCTTCAAATATTGACAGGCTTTAAACTCTAAAAACCCTAGAAATCACTCTATAAACCAGTTTCCTATCCTCTGGTTCTTAGGTACAGGAAGGAAGGAAATATGAGTAGCTTGAAAGTCACAGCCAGAAGGTGACTTCATTGTGAAACTTAAGGGGTCAAAGAAGATAGTAGAGTCGATGGTAGTTGTGGTGGTAAAAAGGGAGATTCTTAGAACTAGAAACCAGTAAGTCTTCTGTAAGTGACATGAACAGACTGCAATTCCCTGTACATTGTGTGAGTCTAGGGGGCTGTTTGGAGCGCAGACTCTTAGAGGGATGCCATGGTATCCCAGGAGTTCTCTTGCCCTTCGAGGTTGACATGTTTAGAGCTTGTTAGTCTCGTTTCCGATCCCTCCCCTTCCTAAGGCCAAATGATCATCACCTGAAATACCTTTCCATCATATCTGGGTCATTGGCCTCTGAGAGCAGTGACCGGAAGCCACTGTCCTCCCACATTGCCCATCAGAAGCCCTGCCAATTAACGGCAGGCAGGAGGTCACTGGAGAGTGTATTACGTCCACTCAATTCAACACCTATTTATATATTTTTTTTCCTTTGGCACAGAAACAGTGTTAATAATTACTCATCCTCTTATGGATGGAAGTAAATTTATTTCCCCAAATGGGAAGACACATTCTTTTATTCCCTGCTACTTTTAAATTCTATGCAGTTCACCTAATTGGAGAACATTCAAGGCTATTTGTCAAAAAGTCTGACAGATGTAGCCATTGTGAATCACACCACTGCACAAAGAATAGTCATCCCTGTGTCATTTGTCATCATATATTCCTCATTCCTTTAACTTTCACAATGAGAATTTAGGTTATACGCCAGGTTCCTGCCGGTAGCTTCTGAACTGTCCTCTAACCTCACCATTTTTATCTTTGGGATCAAAGAGAGCTGGTGAATAGTCAGATTATGCAGAGAACAAGCCATTAAAGTAAGTGACATTTTTTTCTAAGGACAGCAACACTATTTGCGTTTTGAACTGTTCTAGCTTCCCAAAAGCCAAAACCACATCTAAATCCCTGTGTCCTGCTCTTAATGTCTCTGCATATGTATCTGGCATAACTTCAGGGACTTGCTAAGTATTTGCCCAGCACTTTGAGATATAGAGTTGTGGTATTTCTCATCCCAAACAATCAGGCAAAAAAGAAAAAGAAAAACCAGAGATTTGGCTGCAGTAGCATCGGGCGGATGGAAAAGAGCAAGACCTCATGTTTTGTTCTGCAATTAATGAATCCTGATAGAGTGGCGAAGAGACATCTTCTCTAGATCTGACATTTTCTCATCTGGAAAAAGCAATTGGATTAGACCAGAGTCTTGTAAACCATTTTGCCATTGAAAAAAAAAATTTTTTTTTCAAGCAAAACATTAGGAAGAGACTAAAGAAGTGAAACAGATAAAACTGAACATGTGGCAGACCCAGATGTTGCCTTACTGTCTCTCCCCTAGTCACTCTGGCAACACCTGAAGCTTTTGAGTTTCTCAGCCCTGTCTAGAGTTTAGAATCTCTTCATAGGATTACCACATTTAGCAAATAAAAATACAGGATGGCCAGTCAAATTATAATTTCATATAAATAAGGAATAATGTTTATTTAACTATATCTCAGTTACTTGTATATTATATTTATATATGTATGTACTATGTGCCATATTGTATTTAGGGTAAGCAGATTAGTTATATTAGTAAGTCCCTACATAGAGGGTATTATCAACTAAAACCTAGACCAAGAAAATCAGATTTTTGGGTTAGATATCCCTATCAGTATTGCTTAAAAGTCCCCAAGAAATTCCAGTGTGTCCCCAGGGAAGACACCCACCACCCCAGCTCTCTGAAAAGCAGTTTGAAAACTGAAATGGAGTGTCTCAAAAACTACTGTGTACATAGCATGTGCAGTGTGATGTTTTGAAATATACACACATCGGGGGATGATTATACCTAGTTAATTAACAAATGAGTTGCCTCACATAATTGTCATTTTTGTGATGAGAATAGTTGATAGCCAATGTATGTTTTTCAAGAATGCATTATGTCCCCATTAACTAGTCACCATGTATGATGACAAATGTCTTGAACTTACTCCTTTTGTCTAATTGTAATTTGTATCCTTTAACCAGCGTCTCCCAAATCCCTTCTCCCCTCTACTCACCTCAGCCTCTGGTAGCCCCCATTCTACTTCATTTCTATCAGATCGTGTACTGTTTGAGAAATACTGGATATGAGTTAGATCATTTGAGAAAGCTGGCCAGGCATTTAGCCTTGAGCCTAGTGTGAGATCAATAAATGTGTGTTGACAGAATACAATCACCAGTATCACCACAAAGGAAAGAGATGGGTTAATATTAATCTCTGTCCAGAAGCTGCATCTCCACCTTACTTCCTGAGTTTGTCAGCCCTGCCAGAACTGGGCAACTTTCGGCACTTACATTCAAAGTCTGTACCACTGTCTACTGTGGCCCATGACGAGAGTGAAGAAGGGCCCCCAGCACCATGCTGAGGGAGAAGTGAGTGGTATTTCTAGCTTTCCAAGCCCTGATTCGGTCTGTCAGTTTCTTCTGATTACAGAATGTAGGGATAATAACAGAAAGGGAATAGCTAGTATGTTTGAATGTACATAGGTATGTGGTTTTGTGCATCTAGAACACGGCAGACAAGCCCTTTGTGTCTATTATGGTTAATCTTTATAGAAATGATTCTCAAATCTGAGCGTGTATCAGAATTACCTGAAGAGCTTGTTCGTATGCAGATTGCTGTGTCTGCACTTGGTTTCTGGGTGTGGAGAGATGCTTGAGATTTGCCTTTCTACCAAGTTCTCAGGCAATGCTGCTGCTTTGGGGTGAGTACGTGTGTTTGGGGATCACTGCTCTACGATCATCCTGTTTTATCCCCCATTCGAAATACAGTAAAATTGAGATGCTGGGAAGTTAAATGACTCATAGGTCATGTTCATGTCCTATTCTGCTGGGAATATCTGACTTGGTGCTCTAAAGAGTTATTTTGAAAACTACAGGAGGTAGTATGATTTTTATAATAGTAACATTTCATGTTTAAGAATTTAAAAAGATGAAAATGCAGCCTTCATTAAGCAGAAAAAGATGAGCAGGTGTCTGTGGCTGACGGGGCTCTAAAACATGAACTCTACCCATCAGATTGGTTGACAGAACAGTTCTATACTACTGAATTACAGTTGGAAGCTGTTTTGTCCTCTGGAATTTATTGTCAGTTCATAAAGACATGGTCTGCAGAACCCATTAGCAGGTTCTTGCCAGTCACCAGCTCACAAGGAAGGAGTGAGCTTTCTCGATGTGAAGTTTGAAATATGGACTAATAAAAGGCACAAAATGACAATTTACTCATGAAAGTCTGAAGCTACTGTTCATATTTTCCACATTTTAACAAGCAGCAGAAAACCAAACCTACACAGCTATGATTAATCTGTTTTAAAGAAAGGAAAGTGAAAGTTTGATGGGAAGAAAAACGTTTTCCCTAACAACTAATTTGAAAACCAGAAAGACTCTCCCTTTTTCTTGTTGGCTTGGAAACAGCCACTTCTCTCTATTTCTTAAATTCTTTTACTTTCCCAAAGGATTTCAACTTTTATTCAAATGAAAAGTTATTTTCCAGTTTTCTGTAGTCTGGAAAACAGATCATTTTAAAAAGAAAAAATGCCATCATATATATACTTCTTTCAGGACACAGGGAAAACAAGGCCTTCCACTTACCCATGGAGGCCTCTGGCCTAAGGGTCACAGAGGCTCAAGGGAAAACAGTGATGGCGTTTTTCTTTCTGTCAGTGTACGTGTTCCCTAAGGCTTGTTTTTGTTATTTTTGTTGTTTGTCATTGTGGTGGTGGTTGCTCTGTTCATTTCTTGAGGAACCTAGAGGTTTTCAGAACAGGAAATAAGATACAGTGCAGATCCCTCAGAGGGTTCGGCACTCCTAGAAACAAAGAGCGACAAGGATAATTTGGGCAGTTTGCTACAACTATGAGATTTAAACGTGTGAAAACATGACAGAAACCGAAGCGGCACTTCTGGTCAGTGTGAACTGAACCTCCTGCTTGAACGGCACCCATCCTGACTGCTGACCGCAGGACGGACCCCTGCACGGAACTGCCCTTCGGGCCTTGCCGTGAGGCGTGTGGGGATGTGAAGCCGTTGCCCATCCTGAGATCTTTGTTATCGCACCCTCAGTGATGGCGAACCTTTCAGAGCATTCAGTAGTACAGACTGCTGCAGGCGCCCCACCACTGCTCCAGAGTGACCTCACTTATGAACGGCTGATGAAACCATTCAGAGATGCCAGTTGTGAGTTTAGGAAGACTTCTTCCCAAGTTTTGATTTTCTCTCCTTTTGTCTGCAGTTATGGGCAGTGCGCATAGACGATTAATCTCAACTATTAACGATCACAGTGAAAAGACTGTGGGTTTGCCAATCAGAAAACTCCTTCATTTTGTAGTACCTCTCACTTCTGGGGCGGGCACAGGAGAATCCACTTGCATAAAGCTGTGGGAATTTAAGGGGGATGCTGCATGTGCAGCCCCCTTAGAGTGCCTTCAACATGGGAAGGATTCAATAAATAGAAATGTGATCACTCCTCATGGGCCCATTGGCTTTAACTAATTACAAAATTAGAATATCCCAATTGTTTTGTAGGTGTGAACTCCTGGTCATAAGGAGGACTGATCGCCATAGAATGGGTCAATCAACTGAAATTTCCACTCACTACTCAAGAAATAGAGGCCAGAAAATCAGCCCTCTTGTGTGGTCATCGTCTTTGCATATGAGCCCAGTACATTTGATTTGCTCAGATTCCATCCATGTAAATAAATGCTTATTACCTTAAATCACATGTATGTACCACCCTATTTGTTGCGAATTAGTTTTGGCAAGTGTTGAACTTTTATGTACAAGGTTTATTACCTCAGGTTGGGTGAAGCCAAAATATTCAAATGCAAGTTAACTACTAGTATAGGTGATATTCTGAAACACATTTAATCTTCCACTAAAAAAAAATTCAACAAAGCTAGGGAGAAGGTATACATCTCTATAATGAGATGTGTTTAAAGGGATTTTAAATTAAAAGAAATGAAAAATAACAGCAAGGAAGATATAAAATTGGATGTTATGTGAAGGTTAAAAATATCAAATGAGGGAAGGCAAATGGTGGCCAGCTGGAGGGGATGGAAAAAGTAAAAGGTACCCTGTTTGAAGCACAGGCACAGTTTTATATGCTAAGGCCACAAATCTCCAAGCTTCCTTTTCTGGAATCGCTCCTGCTTTCATGCCCCACAGGTTACAGTAAGAAGCCAGGAGATTTAAGACTGGTACATTTCCTTCTCTAAAGAGGCAATTCCAGTGAGAATTTCTTATGAGCTATCATTTGTTTAGGAATTATGGGGCACGAGGTAGCAGCTGTGGCAGGAATCAAGCAAACAATCAAAGGAAGCTCCAGCATCGTACGATTGCTTCTCCTGTGAAGACACTGTGGTCTCCCTAGGTGGTCTTTCCCATCACTGCACCAGGTGGCACTCTTGACAGACGTTCCAAGGCAGAGATGCTTCTTTTCTGAAACTTCTGGCTCTTTACTAAAAAAGTCACAAAGTCTCCTTCCACGAGAAGAAGGATTTCTTCCCTCTCCATAAGCATAGACTTGACATATAAGGGTCCACAGCTTTCTGCAGGATGACAGACCAAATGTTTGTATCTCTCCAAAATGTATGCATTGAAAGCTACTCCCCAGTGTGATGGCAAAGGTGGGGTCCTTGAGAGGTGATTAGGTCCTGAGAGTGTAACCCTCATGAACGGGATTAGTAGCCTTTAAAAAATTGCACAGGGAGCTCATTTGCCCCTTCCACTATGTGAGGACACGATGTGAAGCTAGGCATCTGTGAGCCACTTGGTGGTCATCACCAAACATTAAATCTGTCAGAACTTTGACCTTGGATTTCCCAGCCTTCAGACCTATAAGAAATAAACTTGTATTATTTATAAGACACCCAGTTTATGGTACTTTGTTATAGCAGCCAGAACAGACTAAGACAAGGACCATACTGCAGGCTAAGGGTTGGTGATCAAGCTCAGCCTGCGCCCAAATTTTTGGACCAACATAACTTCCCTGGCACAGCAACGACTCTATTAAAAAAACTCATAGTTTACTCGATTTTAGGAAAGGCATTAAATAGGAGTTGGTCATACATTGTTTGTCAGGCCAGATGGCACCGCAGCTGGCATGAGTGTATCTGAGTCTGTAATTCTCAGCTTGTTTAGGTATCATCCGTAAGACAGAAAAGGATGAGAAGCCACTTACATCCACAGCCCACCAGATGTACTCCCCTGGCATATTGTGGGGAGAGAGTCTAGCTGGGAGTAGAATCCTGGGCCTAAATCCAGCATTTTAAAATTTTACTAGGTAATTGAATTTATTTTTAAAGAAAAGAAACCCTGGAGACTACAATTTTAAAAGAGTTTTGGTCCAAGTACACATTTGCAAGAAAATGTTGGTTACAATCTTCCATCGCTCTTGGGGTGAAGCAAACAAGGGGAATAGAGCAGCATGTGAGCCAAACCAGTGTGCTAATCCGTGTACCAAAGAAACGTCTCATGAAACCATGATTCATCCCATTGTGTCCTGGTACTCTAAATATAACTTCATTTCCTTTCTGATTACTTTTCCTTTTCAAATGAAGTATTTTGTATTTTACAGAATTAATGTAATCACCAGTTCAAATGGCAGAATTAACCAAAAATATTTGTCTTCAAGAATCCCATTTTTAAGTCCAATAAAGAAAAAAAAGGCCACAAAAACACCTAAATCTGTGTTTTTTTCCTTCTCTTCAGTTAAAAAGCATCAAGAAGATTTAATTGTAAAACCTGGAATTTCACTGTCTCAAAGTGACTTCCTTTTAATGATGTTAAGTATTCTAGATTTTACCTGAACTACTTTTCTAGGGCCGCTATAATGAAGTACCACAAACTGGAGATCTTAAAACACAATAAAGGTAGTCTTTCCCATTTCTGGGAGCGAGGTGTCAGAAAGCAGCCTGCTGTAAGGCCTTGCTCACTGTCCCAGCTTCTGATGATTGCCGCCTGTATTAGTCAGCCATTCTGTGCCTGAGACTCAACACCTCACCCCCACACCTCAGAGGAGGAAAGGTTTGATTTAGCTCCTTTAGTTTCATTTGATTAAATACATGGCCAGCAGGCTCCAAGGCAGAAATCCCATGGCAGAAGGGCAAGTTGGAGGAAAGCTGCTTAGCTTATGGTGGCCAGGAAGCAGAACTGGGGAACAGTGGCAGAGAGGAATGGGCCCAAGGCCATGCCTCCATGACACACCCAGGAGTGGGTGTGTTTTACTAATCTCTTAGGCCTTTTTTAATCCAGTGTAGTTGAAGTATCAGAATTGACAGCCACACAGTGCATCCTTAGTGTTCCTTGGCCTCATTGGCACAACTCCAGCCTCTGTCTCTGTCATTCCATGGCTGTCGTCACTCTGCGAGTCTGTGTCCTCACATAGCACTCCCTTCTGTGATTCTCTTCATGTTGCCCTCTGTGTGTCCCTGGTGTCACACTCCAGGCTCATTTTATTCCAGTATGGCCCATCTTTTTTTTTTTTTTCCCCAGTATGGTCCATCTTAACGTATATCCTAATTACATCTGCAGAGACCCTATTTCCAAATAAAATCACATTCACAGGTGTCAGGGGCTACAACCTCAGCATGTCTTTTTAGAGGATCCACTACAATACACAAGACTACTCAAAGCCAAAAAGCAGAAGACAATAAAAGAGTGAAGTTAATAAGACTTTTGACTTCAGCAGGAAGTAATCAGCTTTGACCTACTGAGTTCTTGGAAATTTGTCAGTGTCATAGCCCTTAAACAAATGATTGCTCCTAGCTGGAATTTGTGGCCAGAAGTAGTTGGTAGGCTAATAACCCTGGACATCTCAAATATATTTTCTAGCTTACACAGCTGAAATTATCAAGCCAAAAATTTTATCCTCCAGCTGTGTGGTCCACTCTAGTACTAGCACATTTTAAAGTATTTCCACGTCATTTGCAGCTGCAGTAGACATAGGTACCAAGGAACAGCATGTGAGAAGGAGGGGAGGCAGGATAATAGAACTACAAGAAAATAAAGGGATGTCTTCTCAGTACTCATAGTCCATTTCATTGATGGAGCTTGTGACATCACTACCAAGCAACATCCTGGTTTTCGGTGGGCTTCCATATTAAACATGTCTACTGATTTCATGAGATAAGTATTCTCATTCTAATACTGTCAGTACTTGGTGCTGTTTGTTTTATAGTGTGATAAGGGTTTATCATTTATTCACTGATTCAAGACTATTTATACAGTGCATAGTATTTAATAGGAATTGTGGATAGAGCAAGTGTTAAAAAGAAAGCCTTTGTATTTACTGATTTTATATTTTAGTAAGGAAAACAGAATGTTATATAGTTGGCCTCTATATCTATGGTTTCACATCTCCAGATTCAACCAACTGTGGATGGAAAATATCCAGGAAAACTTACATTTGTACTGAACAGTCGAGGCTTTTCTCTTGCCATTATTCCCTAAACAACACAGTGTAGCAACTATTTACATAGCATTGACATCATATTAGGTATCGTAGACAATCTAAACATAACATACAGCACACAGGAGGATTGAATAGGTTGTAGGTTAAATAATACACTCTTATATAAGGATCTTGAGCATCCACAGAGTTTGGTATCCTTGGGAGTTCCTGGACCCAGTCCCTGTGGATTCTGAGAAATGACTAATGTCAAGTAATTATGTATGACATTTGAAAGTCAAGCAGAATGAGAAGATAGGAATTAAGGAGGGCACTACTTCAGGGAGAGTGTTGGGTAAGGTCCATCTGAAAGGAGACATGTGAATGCAGGTTTGAGTGAAAGGAAACATTGAAGTGTGACTGTTTAAAGGAGAAGCTTATTGAGCAGAGGACAAAGCAAGAGCAGAGTCCCTAAAGTAGTGACCTGCTTGACCTGTCTGTCCCAGGAAAGTTAAGCTGGAGGAGAATGAAAGTGAAGGTAGAAATTAGAGCGGAGAAGAATCCAGGAGCCAGTTGTATGCAGCCTTTAGGTTTCAATCGCAGAAAAAGAAAAGAAAAAATACACAGGAGAATTTTTGAGCAGAGCAGTGACATGATCTGATTTATAGTTTGTGAGCCGTATGGTGGCTTGTGTACGGTGAACAAGCTGTCAGGAAGTGAGAATGGGAGCGTGCTAGGAAACCAGTGCAATCACCCAGGCAGGAAATGGTAGCAGAAAACAAATGGTGAAGAATGACTGGATTTTGGTTATACTTTGAAAGTAGAGCTGACAGAATTTACTGCTACTATCAGTCAGGATTTAGCATAGAACAGGAACTATTTTAGGTCTTTCAGTAGAGGGGACTTAATACAGGGAATTCCTTACTCAAGTAACAGAGTATCTGAAATGCTAAGCACAGGAAAGCTATGATCCAGAGATCAGCAAAAGCTGGAAGTCACAACAACACATGGGATGGGAAACAGTGGCAAAAGTGACTTTAGAGCCCAAAGGCAGGACCACCCAGGAGGAGCTAAAACCTTTGGAAGAAACGGCTACTCTGGCAGCAGACAGAGAGTAGAGGAGAAGCAGCTGCTGCCAGTAGGATCACAGAGACAGGAAGAAATGCTGTTTTCTCTCCTCTCCCCACTGTCCAACCTTCCGTCTTTGCCTCGTTGACCAAACCTCCGGAGATCCAAGAAGAAAGGGAACCTAGGAAATGTAGTTCCTGGGATGCAGGGGAAAGGAGGAGAATGAATCCAAGAACAAACGCAGTTTACCAGGCCAGTGAGCATTAGTGCATAAAGAGAAGAGCCAGAGTGGACCTCAGGATTCCATACACCAGGCATCAATATTCATTCTCATATTGGCACATACACTAAGAATTATGCCTAAACTGTTAGCATATAGTATATCTGAGTGCATGATGATTGATATACAAATAGCACTGCTATTTATATGTACACATACACTCTTGCTAAGCAAGGATGTTGTATAGCCACCATTTCTAATGCCAAGGACAATCAGTAGACAGAAGTTGTCCAGATTTCTGTGTTAAGGAAGATTCTGAGGCTGGATCCATGTCCAGCAGGGTTGACAGCCTGTCCCTGCTCTGGGTGTGGGAGGTGGCAGGTGGCACACGAGTGCCGGGTACTAGCTGTGTCCACACTGAAGCAGTGCACTTGCATAGTAGCGGCAGTATCAGCCAAGCCCCCCGCCCCGACTTATACTACTTCATGAAGGTATTAGGGTTGGTGTAAAATGTCTAGCAAAAGTCTCCTGTGTTCAAAGTAGGGCTTTTGGAAAGTGACTGGATCATGAGGGCACTAAAGTCGTTGGAGGATTAATCCACTGGAAGTTCATAGCTGAATGTGCTGCTAAGAGGTGGGGTCTGGTTGAAGGACTCGGGTCGCTGAGGGCATGACTTGGAAGGGCGTATTCCTGTCCCGGGAGCCTTCACCTCTCTCTGGCTCTCTCGCTGTCTGCTTGCTGCCTACTGTGGGTTGAGCCCTCTGCAATACTGTTTCTGCCTAGAGCCAACCAACCACAGACAGAAACCTCTGAAACTATGAGCCAAAAAGAACCTGTCCTTTTTTAAATTGCAACGTCAGCGATTTAGTTCCAGCTGCAGAAAAGTGAATAACAGAAGGGATCTCTTGTTTGCGTGTTCTGTTTTCTTTGTCTGTGTTTTGTTTTGTTGTACTTGGGATTGAACAGAGAGCCTTCATGCTGAGCTATGTCCCCAGCCTTTTTTCTTTCCTTCTTTCTTTCTTTTCTTTTTTTTTTTTTTTTAAATTTTAAGACAGGGTCTCACTAAATAGCCCAAGCTGGGCTCTTAATTTGAGAACCTTCTGCCTCAGCCTCCCAGAGTGTTAGGATTACAGGTGTGTACCTGTACACACCTGTTTTTGTAAATATAGCAGTAACAGCTTATTGTGACTATCCATGATTAGAAAGCTATGATTAAACTTAAATTCATAGTAAACAAGTATTCTCATTCCTTCTCCTCTCCCAAGAATTTAAAGGGAACACTTCTTTTAGCCTAATACTTTCTTTCTTATTCATTATTCTAATGAGTACATATGACCACACACAGTTTTGTTCCCCCAGACTCTCCTTCACGTAAATGAATCCAGGAAGTTGCCATCTTTGGCCCGGATCTTTGAGTTGACCGTGTGTCATGCAGGGCAATCCTCATGAGTGGTTCTGTCCACTGAAATGTATTGCAACATCAACTCGTAAAGACGATCCCATACACGCGTCATTTCCCTTTGTGCCCTGCAGTCCTGTCTGGCTGAAGTCCAGCCCTCTTGCTGGCAGCCAAGGCTACTGCAGATACTTGGATGTTCTGTAACCTCGGGCAAGTCTTAGTTCTAATGGGGATTTAGTCCGATAGGTTTTGAGAAGTAAAAATGAGGAACTTTTTGGAAAGAAGCTTTAAAAATGAAGTCAAGGGCTCCTTCGCTCCAAGAGTCAAACAGTGGGGTTTTCTTGTCTGCACCTCCCCACAGAGTGATTGTAGCCCTGCTTCAGACATGCACAGCCCCACAGGCTCAGAGCTGTGGTCCTCGCCTTACCTCCCTGTTTGCCTTTCCCTTGCTTTTACCGTCATCAGAACTGCTTCAGCCACCAAAAATGAGAATTGGGGGGATTAGCTTCAATATCCTGTCATTGCTTCTGAAACATATTAATTATTGATTTAAGTAAATCAGATAGCAATTTATGTTATTATTACCTGAAAATAAAATATTTTTTTATTTTTGCTCTCCAGTAGAATAAGAAGTTATTTTATCATTCATATAGGGCTCACTTTCTGCTGTTTTCAATACAATTTTTAATAAATATGTAAATTCTAAAATTAATTTACAGCATATATTGGGAGGCATAATTTTTGAAACAACAAAATTTTGATGGATTATAAAATTATCCCCCTTAAAATCATCAGTCATCGCAAACAGAGTGTACCTCTTATAATTTTACAGCTTTCTCTTCATCCTATCTTCTGTTAGGGACTCACTTAAAATTGATTATAAAATGGTAAATTTTTTTGGCCATAATTCATTCTCAGATTAATTAGATTTTCAGTTAATATTCTGTCATTATATGGATGGGAGCCAATGCGGTAGAGAAACCCTGATGGCTATTCCCAAGTGACTGAAGCCACCAGCACAAATTGCTAATCACATTTGGACCATCTAAAGCATAACATCCCTCACTGCGTTTCCTTCCTACTTGGCTCACAGCAAGAGATCTTTATTGGCCCTGACAAACAGACCAGCGTGTACTCAAACGTTCTTGTGAGAACCGATTCCCTTTTTTCACTTCCTTAAAATGAATTTCCTACAGCCCTTCCCTGAAAGCATCAGGAAAAAGGGGTGTACAGTGTTTGTGTGTGTGTGCATGCATGCGCGCACATGCGTGCATAGATGTCCATGTGTAACAGCCTTTCCTTTAAATTTTTTTTCCTAGTAACTTTCCAATGGAAGCGCCTTTGGATTAGTTTCATGATTTTCAGTAATCCGTTGATAGCACCCAACAGGAATATTTAAGGCATATTTTGCCAGTAACACTGGTTTAAGGAAAAGTATTTCTCAGTTACTTGAGAGAACAGTAGATACACATGGCAGAGAAATCATAGGCACTGGATCCAACCCAGTGCTGGAGCAACACCAGCCCACTCATAATTAACTAACTGAAACTCTTGAAATTTTCACAGAGTTAAAGAAAAGGCAATTATGCCCCTTCTACCCTCAGTCCTGTGTCAGTTCTTTTGTGTCCAGAATCGTTACCTTTTACGTGAGTCGGCTTCTGCCGCACTGCATCTCTTCCTGAACCTCTCGGCATGGCCCAGACCGAAGGCCTCTCTAGGAGCCCGGGGATTCACTTAGTCCTCCGTCCTGGGGAAGCCACCCTGGTCTCTAAAAACTCTCACATGTTTTAAAGACAAGCCAGTATTCTTTAAATTCATCGCAGTATTTTCAGACCTTCATTCATTCCAGGACGATTCCTCGTTTAATTTTTTTTGTAGTAAGGGTTCCTCGCTGTTGTTTTTCTCTTCCTTCACATGAAACTACTTGGATTTTTTTTGAAGACCCTACTGACACGGTCCATCTTCCCACCGCTCTATGGTGTGACTCCCACTTATTTCTAGTTCTTATTTTGCATGTTTTAATCCCTGGCCTTCAGTCCGTGTGCTGCTGATTATTTAAGGAGCTTGCTTTATAGCAACAGAAGTGTCCCTTGCAAGTAGTATGTCAGGCAAGTTTTTGTGAAAAACAAATTCTGTCCTGCTGTTTACTTCCTGAGGAAGTTACTATCTCCATTTTCTAAATAAAAGAAACCTTAATGTCTTCTGGGTGATTTGCTAGTAACTACCCCCCAGGAAATAAATAAAGCTTCTTCACCAGAAGGTAAATCATGTCATCCTTGGAACTCAGTCTCTTTCAAGGACGTTAAAGGATGTTACAGAGATAATAGAGTCAGAGGGAAAAAAAAAAAAGATGTCCAGTTAAAAAGATAATTATCATCCTTCCTTTATTCCCTTCACATTTATGGTCTATGTGCCAGTCATGTTCTGAGTACAAGAGATGCAAAGATAGACTCGAAGTCCCTACATGGCAGACAGAGCCATGACAACCTGTAGAAGCTATAGACACAGTGAGGCCAATAGTTGCTCCAGTAATGGTCTGCAGAGGAGTGACAGGGGGCAGGGACATGGCCAAAGCTCCTGGCCAGAAAATGGTTCAGATTTTCTTCCACCAGAGTCTCAAGGGAGGAGTGGGTGTTGGCCATCCCAAAAGATGAGGAGGGCATTTTACAGAGAAGAAGGCTGTGAATCAGAACCCAGAGACACTAAATGCCTTGCTGAGCTCAAAATGCAGCCCGTCGCCATCCCCAGCTGGCTAGCTAAATAGTGTCTTTGATCTCTCTCTGCGTACTACTGGTTTTTTCCCCTAAGATGTTGCTGAGCCGTTTCAACTTTATCTGCAAATCCCTGGGTCATTTGTATCTTGATTGCTTTTGAGATTGCTATTTTACCTTTGCCCCTGTGCTGCCATCGGGCACCACTTGGTTAAGCTCATTGACCCTGAGATTCTCTGAGAACAGAGAATGTTCTTTGTCTCCTCCCCACTCCCCTACCCTTTTCCATAGAAGACCCTGTAATTTGAATTGTCTATTTCATCACCAGGAAGGATCTTATACTTTTCTCCTGAAGTCAAGATGTATGCCTTTAGCTGTCCATAGACTGGACAAGACTTAAGTACCAGAGCAGTAAAAGCATGGAGAGGTAACTCTTGGCCTGAGAAACCAGCCCCATTCTCCCATGTAACCCCAAAAGTGCATAAATCCTTGCAATGTTCCTGTTTCGACTGTAGCTCTCTACTAACTTTGCAAAACCTTCCTTCCATGGGGAAGATAACAAAAGAAATTATCTTTCTCCCCCGATTTGCTGTCTGATGGGAAGACATGATTATGAAGGAAAGAGAGGATTCACGACAGTTAATTTTAGTTCCGGTCTTAGTAAATCAGAACCATGATTTTCTAGATTGTTGGGAGATACCACTAATCAGAGCTTACTTAGCTAGTTTGCTCGCAAGCTGAGAGGTCGAAAATGTGCTCTGCCTGCCACCAGAGAAGCATGTCTTTCCGGTATTACTGGGGGAATGTCTTAGGTGTCTTCCCCAAGGTCCCTCCAAGGACACCTGCCAGATGAATCTTGTCCAGTGGGGGGCCGCTGGTCACACCCAAGCACATGAGCTGCTCTGTTGCATTTGGAGCATTGTGAGATGAACACAATGACACTTTCACAAACATTTTCCCTCTGTTCAATTTTTTTTTTTTTTTTTGCTTGAGGCGGGAGAAAGAGACCTTCTCATTACTTATCTTGAACGTTTGATAGGCCTCCTTTGAGAAGGTCATTGTCTGCTACAGCAAAATAATCATGGGATTTCTGGACAAGCTGGCAAGAGAAAAATGATTCATTATTTCAAGAATTATTTTGTCTTCAGTCTCCGAAATGGATGAAGGCTTCTAACAATATGTAAGAGAGAGCAAGGCTTAACTTATTATATGAAAGGTTACACTTTAAAGGAAAAAGAAGTTCAAACATTACATTTTTAGCTCCACTGTAATATCACACGGGTCAGGGCGGTCCGCCTCTTACTCCCGTGGTCTTCTGGATGTTTTTGTGCA
The DNA here is from genome assembly GCA_004026905.1 of Hystrix cristata. Classification (NCBI taxonomy): domain Eukaryota; kingdom Metazoa; phylum Chordata; class Mammalia; order Rodentia; family Hystricidae; genus Hystrix; species Hystrix cristata. Next base: position 60,918 of record PVJO010003448.1, on the reverse strand, counting down.
TCTCCCTTTGCAAGAGGAGGCCTGCTTGCCCTCCTTCCCTTCTCATCTATTTGGACTAATGAGATTGGAAGATTTCTTTAGGTCCTATACAAGCAGCAACTCCTTCCTCTGGTCCCTTTGAGATGTCAGAACAGATAGCATGTTTATCCATCTGGAGGGTCAGCCCAACCCCACACTGCTGCTTGGCATGTCACACAAAAGCAAATATTTTCACAGCACTGTATATTTTGCTGATTTGGAGAGGTTGGGAGGTGGGGAGCTGTTCAACTGCTGGAGTTTATCATACAGCTAGCATATCACATCTGGTATCGAGACACTTATTGTGTTGGGTTTATTTTTGCAATAAAATTTGTTTGGCCCAGGTACAAGCCAGATACTCAGAGTGAGGCATCTTGCCTAATAATGATACAGAATTTTAAAATGAAAACTGGAAAGGCTGGACGATCGATATGACCTTGACTACTTACAAACCAAATGACTTATGGAAATAACGTAAAGACCCTGTGAACTCTTTTGCCTGACAGAAGGGTTTTAAATAATATTTTAAGAAAATCAAAAGGAAACATCCTTTGGACATTCTTTACAGATTAGATCGAAATGAAAGTCCCTGAGTTACACAATTAACTATTGATTTTGTTGATCCATATTTAATTCTCGTAGCAATTGAGTTGTGTTTACACAGCCACTCGGGGCAGACATACTTCACTAGGAGAAAGATGCCTTTCACTTTTACATTAAACTGATCTGTTCATGTGAGAACAAAATGTAAACTTTATTTTTATAGTCATGAATGGCTGACTTATGGTTCATGAACAATGTGATATTTTGCTGAATGAACATACCGTAATCGCCTTTCATCCACAGTTTTGCCTTCCATGATTCCAGTTACCTGTGGTCAATACAGTCCAAAAATGGAAAATGTAAAAATTCCAGAAACAAACGATTAATAAGTTGTAAATTTCACACCATTCCAAGTAGTGTGATGAAATCTTTCATTCCATCTCATTCTGTCCTGCCCAGGACCTGAATCCTCCCTTTGTCCAGCATATCCATTCTGTATACCCTACCTGTCTGTTGTTAGTCATTTAACCATCTTGGTTATCAGCCCAGTTGTGATGGTATCAAAGTGTTTGTGTCAATTAAACCTGACTGAGCAGCCTAACTCTGTGTCACAGTGTCATTCATTTCATTTCATCTCATCACGTGGGCATGGCATCATCTTGCACTATCATAAGATGAAGGGTGAGTGCAGTTCAAGATCATTTGGGAGAGAGATCATGTTCACATAACTTTTTTTCTTTTTTTGGTACGGGGAATAGAACTCAGGGCCTCATGCTTGCGAGGCAAACACTCTAAGCACTGAGCTAAATCCCCAGCCCATGTTCACATAACTTTTATTGCAGTACATTATTCTATTTTGTTAATGTCTTACTGTGTCTAATTTATAAATTAAATTTAATCGCATGTATGTATGTGTGTGTGTGTGTGTGTGTGTGTGTGTGTGTATGCGCAAAAAAACACAGTATAGATAGAGCTCAATACTATCCACTGGGGGTCCTGGAACATAGCTCCCATAGTTGAGAGACGACTGAATTTAAGATGGTAGAGACATGCTACAAAGCATCTGTACTCTACCTGTTAGGAGAATTTTATGCTAAGTATCTGCATGCTACTAGTAGGAGAATTTTATACTAAGTGCCTGCATGCTACTGGTATAAGAATTTTGTGCTAAGACACCCGTAATGTAATTGCCCTATAGTTTAATACTTGGTTTTTACACCCAATAATATTTGTAGAGCCATTTTATTTCTGCCTGTAAGGTTGTCATCCATGTGGTGTTTACACTTTCACTTAGAAGCACCAAGACACACGCGGAGTTTTCCTTTGCTCAATGGATGGGACTCTGAATGTGAGCAGATTGCCTGGAACTGGCATAGGCCAAGACCAAGCTTTCTGGAAGGGGAAGAGCCAGTGTGTGAACCATCTGTCAGGGGCTTGTTCTTGTCAATAATATTTTGCCCCCACAAGAAGCTTTGTTGTATTGGCTGTTGTTCCAGATTTAGAAACTGCTGCCAGTTGCTTCCTCACCAAGGCTCTGGCCAAGCCCCCCCTGGAGGAACAAGAGAGACTCCCGATGGCTCAGAGGAGAGACACCAACCAGGCGCCGTGGGACATGGATTCACATGTCTCCCATTCTGACAGAGAGGAAACTGTTCTTGCCAATACAATATCTATTAATCCAAAAGGTGTCCTGGTTCTTAATGCTAACCTAGAATCCAAGGGACCTGCGACTGCTGGTATGTCCAGGGATAGGAGAGCAGCTGTGTTATCACAAATCAGGTAGAAGTCTAAAATCTTCTTATTATATATGTCTCTTCTTCATGGAAAAACAGACACTGAGGAACACGGGGTGGAGTCTGTGAATTCTGGAAGGAACATCGTGAAAACAGATCGAGTAACACTGTTGAGCCTCTAAAATGAGCAAGGCAGAAAGCAGAATAAAATCTAGTCCAAGGCCTCGAGAAGCTTGAATTTAGTTGAAAACAAGGGACACTGATAGGAAAGGAGCCTATACAGTAGAGTGGATATAAGGTCAGGGTCGAATGGGTAATTTGAGCAGTTAGGTCAGGAATCTATAGACAGAAAGATACCTGTGGATGGGCTGTCAAGAACCAGCATGTAACAGAAGAAGAGCAATTATAAAATTGGGCTTACTGTTGACAACAATGTGAAATAAGAGAAGAAATCCCTATTTCAACTTCCAAACTCATTGAATTTAGGAAGTAACCAGACTCGGAAAGGAGAGTGTAAATTGTAAGTAGATAACCTATGAAAAACATCTGCCTGAATGATATCTCAGACTAAGACTATCAAAGAAGCTTTAGCAAGTTTATGGAATTATTTTAAAAATAGGATTGGGTTTGGACACATACATTGAACTTTTTTTTTTTTTAAATTTTAAACCAAGAGCATGTATTGGTACATTCTACATACATTGGTCACATTCATTACATTTATTCTGTACCTATACATGGTGCATCTTGGTTCTCCCCCTCTCCCCCGCCCCTCCTTGATGGACTATTTATGTCCTTTTTTTCCCTAACTTCACTGTGAATGTTTTTTTATTAGCACATGTTCATAATATATAATGTTTAGATCTCTTGTGTGGAGTTGGTACATGTACATAATACATCTTAATTCCTTTTTTCAACCCCTTTTTCTCTTTTCCCCCCTCCTTCCCTCCATCTCTTGATCCCATTCTCATTTAAGAAAGCTCTATCTCCATACTTCTTATTATCTATCTTTTATTTTGCTCTTTATTTATCATTTGAATTTTTCATATAAGAGAAATCATGTAATATTTAAACTTGTATGTCTTATTTATTTCACTTCGTGGTCTCAGGGTGCATCCATTTTCCTACAAATGACTCAAGTTTATCTTTCTGTATGGCACAGTAGTGATCCATTGTGTGTAAATATGCAGTATTTTCTTTATCCATTTATCTGTTGATGGATATATAGATTCATTCCAAGATTTAGCTGTTATGAATTGTGTTGCTGTAAACATGGATATGCATGGATCACTATAATATGATGTCTTCAACTCTTTGGGGATGATACCTAGAACAGGAATAGCTGGGTCAAATGGAATTCTAGTTTTATTTTTGCCAGTTACTCCTCAGATAGAGGACTAACATCTTGAATATATAAATAACTCAAAAAGTAGACCCTCCAAAAGAAAAGACCCAATCAAAAAATGGGCAATGAAAGAAATAGACACTTCTCAGAAGAAGTACAAATGGCAAATAAACACATGAAGAAACGTTCAACATCACTGGCCATTAGAGAAATGTAAATTAAAATAACATCGAGATTCCATCTTACCCCAGAAAGACTAGCTATTTTGAAGAAATCAAATAATAACATTTTGGATGGGAATGTAAACTAGTACAACCAGTATGGAAACCAGTATAGAGATTCCTCAAGACACCAAAACTAGGATATTTGTGTTCTAAATGCCATCATCAGAACAAAGATCAGGCTGGGTCAACTATTCTAATTCATTAAGGCAATTTTCAGGGACTCACTCATCTGATACATCTGAAGATCTTTGTTCTGTATTTACTTCATATTGAAGCATCCTTAACTTATACATTCCATGTGAATGGTGATTTTGTGTCATACACTACTGTGTCTCCAGTGTGTAGAATACCACCTAGTACACAGTCGGTGCTCACTCAGTAGCTGATGGAGGTCCTGGGTACCCCTTAGCTGCAGCCCCATTTTGATTCCATGACTGCTAAAAAATGTATAATAGATTGTGTGCTATGATGTACTGTGACTCCTACATGGTCCAACAAATTCTGTTCAAAGTAATTCTAGATTATCTAGGTATTTATAAATTAATGGATAACATAAAATGTTTTTTCCTTGCTTTGGCATTCATACCATGCCTATTATAGAAACCTAAGACTTTCAGATATAATTTGATCATGTTGACCTCCTCCTCTTCCTCCTCCTCCCCTTCCCCTCCCCTTTCCCTCTCCTCCTCCTTAACCTTTTTTTTTTTTTTTTGAGATACAAAGAATTAAACCTGGACCTTCACACTGAGCTACAGCCCCACCTTATATTTGTTTGTTTATTTGTGTGTTCGTTTATTTATTTCATTTTGAGACAGTGTCTCATTATTGCCAAGTTTCCCAGGCTGGGCTTGAACTTGCAGTCTTCCTGTCTCAGCATTCCATATAATTGCAATTATAGGTGTGTGCCTCCACTCCTGGCTGACCATTTTTATGATGTCAGAAATTTTTCTTTTGGAAGGAAAACTTCCATGGGAAAAAAAAAATATCATAAACTTCCTTTTAAGTGCACTTGATCCAAGAAAGCGTGTATTTTATTTTTCTTGAAAAAGCAACCAAGAATCTGTCACTCTAAAATAAAAACATATCTCCATGGTGTTATAATACACAGATCTTTCTTTCATGCCATATTTTCCTCTGACAAAGTTCATTTCAGTGTACAAATACTTTGACATCTAAGCCAGACATGGTGCAGTTTGCCAGACAGATAGGGATCATATTTAAGCCAGGAAATGATGGAAAGGGTAGTCAAAGAAAAAAAGAAGTAATTACTCTTTGAAGTTAAGCAAGTAGTAAATATGTTTAATCATAATGGTGCATATAAATTAAAGACATAATAACTTGATGCCCTCAGTCTCATCAGCTGGAATCATTAGCCTGACTCCTAAATGAACATATTTAGAAGCTCCCATACTGCCTTTTTGCCCAGTTCCAGGTCACTGCAAAATATTGCATATTTGACTTTTGGAGAAACTGACCAAAACTCATCAAATATGTTGCGTTGCTAAAGGTGATCAGCCCATATTTTAAATTAGATTTGCACATCTACCCTGCAGATGGGAAAAATACAAGTTTTCAAATAGGCATGTCAGGTGATCACACTAATATCAGAGTTTGCAGAAATAACAAATGTTCTTTGAATATTCATATAACAGTTTTACCCAAACTTGTCATTGTATAATTATGCCTTTTCTGTTCCCAAATGTCTTTCTCTGTCATAAGCGAAGTTTGTGATTTTCTTTTCTTCCCTCCCCTCTGAGGGACATGGCCCCATATCTTCCTCCATCTTCCATATATGGAAAACACATCTCATCTTTTTGATCAAATAACTTCTTTTTCCTTGAGTCCTTTTGATCTGGTTTTTAAATGTCTTTATGGACACTGTTATTGCCAAAGTACGTTCTTTGGCTTTCTACAAGGTCTACTATTTTCTAACAATCCTTAGTTTCCTGCTGACCTTCTGTCTGCTTTCTTTTTTCTTTTTCCCAGGAAGTAAACTTATCTCTTCTTTTTCCTCTGGGTTCAGGGGTTCTGGCAGAGGACACCGAAAGCCATTGATCATGGTAAAAGACACCAATATAGTTAATATGGTCATAAAAGCACATCTCCACTGAAAATTACTCTTTCGCTTAATAAAATCAGTTTGCCCTAGAGATACTGAAGACTCGCTAAGTCCCCAGTAGGGAAACAGAGTGCCCCCGAGTGCCAACTCATATGTCCCTGCTTGCGGTTGGATGGAAAGAGTGGTTCTCTATTACGATGCATCACATTAATTTTTCAGAAGGGCAAGTGAAGAGTAATGTGTCTAGTTGAGGCAATAGAGGGAACTGAGCACGGGGAGAAAATAATTATCCAACTTGGAATTTGACCAGGTTAACAAGGTTAACACCGCAACTTTGAGAAGAGTGTGGAGGGGCCTCTAGAGCTCACCAAAGGTCATTCTATCTATTTTTATGTCTCATCCAGAAAGTAGCTCTGCCAGGAATGCAGTAAGAGGTGGCATTAGAGAAGAGATTAGCGAGTGTCTCTGCAAAAAATGACTTCAGCTACATCTTTTCCCTCGAGGTTGGCCCACTCCGAGCAAATGTCACATAACACAGACTTTAAGATGTGTACAATCTTCATCTAAGAGACCCTGGATTAAAACGCCTCCCCATCCCTGCAACAAGAGCCTAACACTAAAATCTGCCTTGAATTCCTCTTCCCAGAGCTCGAGAGTTGCTCCTCAGAAAAGAGCTGGGGTAAATCACACCTTCAACTTGAAGGCAAATCCCTGGATTAGACACTGTCTCCTCTGACTTACCTGCTACCAAGTGAAAACTCAGTCTTCCACGTCTTCCCAGTTGTGGGTGTTTCCTCCCAAGTGAGGGAACTCCTTAGGATAACACTCCTGCCCTGCTACGTCTGAGCCCACCAATTCACTTCTCAGAGGACAGACAGTGACTTGTTTAATTACCAAGTTGAGGAAGGGAATTAGCCATGCGTAGTCCACCTCTGGATCTTCCCATGTCTCTCTGGAGTCGGGCTGGCTGTCAGAAGCATGCACTCCATTCTGTTCTATGTGCTGAACTTGTCTGTTTCTTGAAACCAATGTTAGGAAATCCACTTCTTTGCAGATACAAACTTCATTCTCCAATTTAGGCTTTGTCAATATTAAAGCTGGTATTTTAGCTTCCTGTCAGCCTTTGTCGTTTATTTTTCAAGTCATCGAGGACTAAGGTGGGAAGAGGGATGTTAGGGTTGATTGTTTTGCCACCTTCAATTCGACTAATAGATGCACAGAAGACACTCAATATTTTAGAGTCACAGAGCTTTACAGAGGGGGAAGATTCAAAAAACTTTAATGTAAAGAAAGTAAGTTTCATAGGGTCACACAGCTAATTAGCACAATGCCAGGAATTACATACCAGTCTCCAAATACCTATTGTAGTACGTACTGATTAAAATCCCACATTTTGTAGTCAGGCTGCTTCTGCTTACATTCTGCCTTCCAGACTTACTAGCCATTGTATGTGGGTGAGTATTTCCACTTGTCTATCTGTATTTTCCCATTCCTATAATGGGAATGCTAAGAGTGCTGTCCCATGGGGTTGCTGTCAGGATTAAATGACACAATTTATACAATGTATTCAACCCCAAACCTGACATGTAGTGAAAATTAATTACAAGTATGGCTATTTTCCTACCACATATTTTCTTAAAATGATTGGCAGCTGATATCTATTGCAATAGAGAACTTAAAAATCATGTTGATTAAGATCCTGTTTATATTCATCTGGACTAAGAGATGTAATTATTGTTTTAGTGCCCAGCTGAGGAATGATGCTGGGTTTGAATTTCCCAAGTAGACTTGAATCTCTTCCTGACATTTAGATATAGTAGTAGATACATTAACCAATATTTTCAAGATATATTTAGTAGATACATTAATCAATATTTTCAAGATATATTTGGTAGATATATGAACCAATATTTTCAAGATATAATCAGTAGATGGAAACATTCTAAATAATGAAAGTAGCCTTCGTCACAGAACAATAAATGAGTGCGCTATTTCATAAATTTCTTGTTTCTCCCCAGCAGTGGACAAGAGTTTCTGGCTGTGCATACATAGCATGTATCTCTTTGAAACTGACATCATCTTGTATCTGTATTTTGCTGGTTTATTACTGAGTTTTTATGCATCACTTTATATATTCTCATCTTCCTTATCGTATCTCTTCCTCATGGATCATTTCTAGTGTTCATGACATTGCTCTAGGCAAAATCTCTATTCCATGTTTATTGTTGACCATGAAAAACATGGTATGTGTTTTTGTGTTAAATCTAAGTTTACAGGTTTAATTTCACTTGAACTTGAATTTGTATGAATCACAGGTCCCATAAATATCCCATATAGAGTATATAAAGTATAACTGGCTGCAGACTCTTTCACCCTCCAGGCTGATGTAAGAGTGCAGTGAGCTCATACATGGAAAAGCCATTTGGAAATACAAGCTACTTATATATCAGCCGCTGGGCTAACACAGAACTCGCCCGAGTCTAGATGTGTTTCTCAGAACCGCTTGGCATAGGCACACTCTGTATCTCTACCTTTCCAGTGAGTCTGTCCCTCACAGAATCTGAAAGGACGAGAGACATACTCTGTGCATATACTGACCCTGAGGTAGACTGCAGAGGGGTGTGCAGAGGGAATAGGGGCATATTAGATGGCAACTAATAGAAATGCCTTCCTCTTCCTTCTTGTATATCTTAGTCCTGTTTGCCCCACAGAATCTTTCCTAAAAGCCCACTCTTCTATGAAAACTCCTATAAGAATCAAAACCACAAGATTATTTACACAAAACTGGTCAAATACTGAATTGGTTTGAGTGAGGAATTGATTGTTTGACAACCAGGAATTAAATTAGTTATACTTCTCAAGAAATTTCTGAATATGTCACTATCTACTTCTTCCTTGGATTATCATTAATAATTCTGTGGTTACACTAAAGACAACAAAATACTGTAAGAATATGCAAAGCTACTTATTTTGAACTTGAAAATATATTCTCGTCTTGCCTCTTTAGCCTTATTTTTGCTCCCAAATACAATAAAAAGCCCCACCAAAAAGTCATCCATACAACTGTTGCCACCTATAGGTGACAAATGAAGTAATTTTAATTCTGGTGAAACACAACTTCTAAAAGAAATGCAAATGTTTTATGGAACCAACACAATTCTTGTCAAACATAAATCTTTACTGTGTTTATCATTATTGTTTTCTTCTGTGATTCTTATTTTAAATGCTACCTGTAAAGATATTGTTGACTAAAAGCTGTTAAGCACTTTTCCAAGGTAAAGATTAAGAAGTTGGGCTCTGCAAGCAGACCCCCCATCCAAGTCCAAACTTCACCAAGTACTGTTACAAAACCTTATACAAATTATGTGGCTTCCCCAATCCTCAATGACCTGTAAATGGAGCCACTTATGGCACATACCCTATGGAAATCCTGCGAAGATGAAACCAGATAATCTCTGCAAGAAGTTGTCTACACCTAAATAGCCACACAGTAAAAGAGGAATCGTTCTTACCATGATTAATTTGCAAAGAACCTTCACATACAGCTGCTACAAATGATCCTGCACTGTTTTGTGACAATTTGCCAGAGAGATCATTAATGCATTCTGTTTGGCCTCAGTCTTTTCTTCTATTTACATCTAAATGTAATGTGACTTTGAAAGTTTACATATACCTGACGTTTGACAAGGCAGAGTTGAAGCTAATTCAGGATGTCTATACAGGGGGAGGAAAGGACGCTAATTAGTGCCATTCTTGGCAGAACCACTGGACAAGCCCAAGCCAACACTGGGGAGTCTTCTGAGACTGAATGAAATTTTCATTGAGAACCTGCTGACAATGTAGCACTGGGCTAGACCTTTAGGGAGAAAGAAGGTGGAGTAGGGGAACAGGTAGAACATAAGAACAAAGCTTCATACATGATCCCGAACTCAGAAACTCAAATAATCTGGGCCTAGGGGTACACACCTGTAACCCTAGCACTCTCAGAGCTATAGCAGGAAGACTGCAAGTTTGAGCCCAGCCTTGGGCAACACAGATAGCAACTTAGGGAGACCCTGCCATAAAATAATATCGTACTTTATTTCTAAAATCTAAGTTAATGCTGGAGCTCAGGCATGTCTTATCATGATTTACACCTGAAGAAGGATGCATTCAGCTACTGCCCTGGCCAGGGGAGGGCCAACTCTCACCTATAGGAAACAGTTTTAACGAGCTATGTAGTCTCAACACTCAAAACCTTCTATCTACGTTGTGGTGGCTTCTCTAATAAGTATGTGTTTAATGAATTTGAGATCTACACAGACCAGAAATAGGCAAGAAAAACGCTTTGGGTTTTTGAAAGAAGAAAAAGGGCTAATATATTCAAGTGAGGAGAAAAGTGCATTGAATGCCTTTTATGTACTGAAATGTAAATGCACGTTTATAATTTGGTAAATGGTGGTAAATGTTTACGCTCTCCAAAGCATCTCCTACTCTCTGTGTGTTTTTAATACTGTGCTATATAATTCTTTGGAAAAAAGAAAGCTAAAAAAAAAGTCACAACATAACAAGGGGCTCTTGCATAGTGTTATTCCTAATTATAGACTCACCGTTCTCTAATCAGCTAGGCACCTGTTGCTCAGTCCCCCTGTGGTTTGAAGGTAGCCATCTGAGATTGAAACTCTGAGTAACGCACCCACACTTTAATAGTATAATGAAGGAAGCACTACTTCAAGGCTGATTTTCAAATGTTCCCATGGAATTTCACCATTTCCCATAGCAGAAAAACTCTGCCTATGCCTGCTCTTGGGACCCTGAAGCCATCCACTTCCATCTTGTTTTTCTCCTTCTGTTTGCTGCAAGAATCCACAGGTTTGGACATATGGCCATATCCATTTGCGCCCACAGAAACTCAGCTTCCTCGCTGCACCTTTTTAAATCCAGCATAATCATATAAACAGGGAGCTGGTCGGGAAGCAGAACTATGTGTCAGAGAAGTTTTGGCTTTGGTCTATTATTTAAATGAAAGATTGGGGTAACAACATGAAAGCACAGTATTTTGTCCCTTAATCCACAACAGCATGGTGTATTAGAAAGAATAATCACATGGGACAGATTGAAATCCAAATCCTGTTTTCTGCCACTTCTCTGCAAGTTTGGGCAAATCCTCAGTCACAGTGAGCCTTGTTTTCCTCATCTTTCAAATTGGTCAACAGGAACAATGTTAGGAGGAATAAGTTCTGATGTTCTGGTGCACAGTATGACAATATTGTATCAGATGGTTCAAAATAACTAGAAGACTTCAAATGTTCTTACCACAAAATGATTGATGTTTGAACTGATATATTAAATAAACTTGATTTGATCATCACACACTGTATACATATGTGGAACATCACACTTTATACCATACGCAGTATAATTATCATTTGTCCATTAAGAATAAAATAAAACTTAAAAATAACACATTAATTAAAAAATACAGTGAAATGAACTACACATAACTTGTAGCTGTAAGAAAAGGCTGATGGAGAAAACCTGTCATGTGCCTTTTACCTAGTGGCTTACTTCTAAGCCTCTGCCCCTGTTTCTTCCTTGTGTTGGCTAGAATTTTTGCCTGAAGAAGAAAATGAGAATTGTTTTAGAAGCTTGAACACATTCATGTTTATGGGGCTTATCAACAGTGATTACTGAGTACGGCTGCAGTGTTTTATAAAGTCCTGGAGGTGCTGATAACATCCTATAAACATCCCAGTATAACCCAGTGTAATACTAGAGCCTCCAGGACAGGGGAAGTTAGTGAACTGCCGACCTGTGTCTGCAAGTCTTACACTCTTTGGCCTTCTAGAATCCACAGCTGAAGAACGCCCAGAGATCTCTTTCAGGTATCCTAAGTCCGATAAAGGGAAAAAATGCAGACCTGACAATGCTTCTCATGAGTTTCATATCCACTTAAATTTTGTGGCAATTTAAGGGATTTTCTGGGTTTGTTTTTTTTTTGCAAATTACTGTAACTTTCAGCTGAAGCGCAATCCCGATCTATATTTAGAAAAAGTACAGCTAATACTTAGCAAGGAAACAGAGGAGTTCGAAATTTTGATTAAGAAAAATAAGGCACTTTACCTGAATAAATTTCAAATGGATCCATTTAAAATGAAATTAAATGGCACTTAACTGGTTTGTAAATTGGGACCTATTTATCTCAGTAAAATGATTAAAGTCTTGATTTATCTCTAAAATTAGCTGTATTATTACATTTAATTATACTAGAAGATCATTAAAGACTTGTAGGTTCTCACTCTCCCCCTAAACTATACTTTGTACAGGTAATAATTGAATATTGGATAGGATAACTTGATTTTCCGAAGAAATATGTTTCTAATATTTTCCTCTTTTTGTTGCAGAAATTGAAACAAGTTGAAGAAACAAAAGAAGATCCTGAGAATAAATTATCTAAAATTTCCCTCGAGTCGTTCAATAAATTTAACAGCAATACTGTAATTTTATTAGAAAAAGAGAATTCTCTGAGCAAGGTTGAAGGACAAAAGGAAGAAAGAGAAAAAAACGAAGAGGCATCTTTAAGTAGCTCAGATAGGCCTGGGGTAGACAATTTGGAATCTTTGAGTGATTCTTTATATGATAGCTTTTCTTCTTGTGCAAGTCAAGGTTCAAATGATGTATAAAGGACTTTTTACCCTCTTAGTGAGAGCTGGGAATAGTGCACTTAAGAAAGAAAGTGGGGCGGGGGTGGGGGAGGTAGAGCTGTTAGCTGTAAACTATTGCAACACTAGCCCCTACCTTGTCAAGTTCACAGCAGGCAACCCACAAGGGCTTATTTCTCTGACAAGGCAATAAAAATTAACTCCACTTGTTGTGTTTCAAGAGGATTAAAAGTAAACATGATACAGAATTCTTAATTTTGCACTTTTTAAAATATTTGTATAGAAGTTGTAAATTTTTTGGAAGAGAAATTATATTTGTAGGGAAGAAAAAGATAGCAATAAAAGGAATCTGTGCCATGCTCTTGAAATGATGTACTAAGTCTTAGAAATTGATGATAATATATATTTTTTAAAATTCCAACTAAAGATTTTGTGAAGTTCATTGTCCTAGTCCTCATCATTTGTGGATACCTAAAACATGGCCTGTGGAAAAACCAGAGAGATCGTGGCCATCTCTATCTCACAGTCTCAATTTGATAGATGTTTTTAATTGCAATGCAATTTCAGAATTGTTGCCAGAGAAATTCAAATTTTAGTTATTATAATTCTGCTTTCACTGAAAAATGAAGCGGGGACACATTGACAGTGTGATCCTATGTCCGGAAGAACCTAATCCTACTTCCAAGGGATTTTCCCTCTAGACATTTCCTTACATCCTCTTCTACTTAGGGATTCTCTATGACTCGCGATATTATTTGTTGATTTATATCTTCCTACTTTTTAAAATTAAAAGCTGGGTACTCTAGAAATGAAAATAAATTCCTATTATGTTCACTCTTTAACAAATAAAATCAATGGTTGGTGCTACGAAAATTTCTTACATTTTAATATCCTTTTTTCTACAAAGACTGTTTATATGTAAGGATAAATTCTATTTTAAAGGTTATGTGTATTTTTTCTAGATGTGAACTATTTATAATTGCTTTTGTACAGGAGCTTGTAAACTAGGCATAATAAATACACTTTTAGGTTCTACTTGGTTACTTTAGCACACAGTTGTTTCTTTTAAGATTGTATGATCAGTGTTATTTTGTTAATTTGTGCAATTTGTTCTATTTGAATTTTGTTACCCTAAATGAAAATTATGTAAAGAGTCCTTGTCTTTCGGGCTTTCAAGAATCCTTTTGTTTCATTTCTGAATAAAAGTCCTATCACAATTGCACCTCTCTATTCTGAAAAGAACGTGCTCAGGGCCCTCTGGCCCGCTCATTTACATCAGCCGTGACTCACACGTGCTCAAAGGATGGCTTCCCCAAGGAATAAACAGGCCCTTTCCCTCCCGTGATAGTAATTCAGCCAACTGTAAGATCAGAGCCTGCAGACAAGCGAGTAATGGTCAGTGTTTCAGTCTCCCCGAGGGGTTAACAAGTGGAAATGAAGGGGGGTGAGGGGAGAAGGAGCCTGAGGCAGTTACGGAAGGTTCTCTGCAGTGGAATTACAAGAAAGTCATTTATGCCCATTTCCAGACCTGCTCTGCTGGCAAGATGGGGTAATAAATGATCTGGTCCCAGCCGTAGAGCACTTCCCCAGGAGGAGGTAGAAAGAGGGGCATAGCTTACGAGGCTCTTTCCACGGAAACGGCCGCTCCCTGGGGCTTCGGGATGAGGGTGGGAACGCGCGAGGTTGGGGGCGGGGGCACAAACGAGCCCGGGCGGGCACGCGGACTCCGGCACCACCTGCTGCAAAGCTGCGCTAGGAAGGCCGAAGGCTGCGCGGTGGCGTCCTGGGAATAAGCAAGGTGGGTCTCGCTTGGAATTGACGAAGGGAAATTTGGGGTGAATGGGGGGAATAACCAGTGTCCGAGTCCTCGGCAGGGACCGTGCCTTGCGCTGTATATGTGCTCCTAACTCGTGGACTCGGGGGCGCACGAAGCCTGCCCCGCCTTTCGGAGGGAAGGAGGAGGTGAGCAACCTTCCTCACCGCAATTTGCTTTCTCCTGGGCGCTCCTACTGGTTGCCCTAGAGCGCATTTCTGAGCGAGGCGACCCGGGCTATGTCGGCGCGCGCTCCGGGTGACTGGACCAGCGCGATGGTCAGGGTCCCCCCCCATCCTGCGGAGGCTGAGCACCGTATGACCGGTCCTGGGGGCCCCTCGGAGAGGGAGCTGGCGCAGCAGCATGGGACCTCCCAGGGAGCCTGCGGGTGTGTAACTTTGCCAGGTGCACGGGGGGCACGCCCCCTACACCGCCCCCGGAGTTGTCCACTGGCGGCCGGTACTTCCAGAGCTCCGGCTGGGGGGTGGGGGGGCAGTTGCCGGGGATGCTCGTGATCACCAGGGGAGTAGAGGGCGCGCGGGCCCCCCACCCGCCGCCAGCCAGGTCCCCAGACACCTGCTGCGCCTTCCCAGCATTTGTCCCAACCTCTGAAAACTACACTTCCCCCCAACCCCAGGCGCCCCTTTCCTGGGAACAGCGGAGGTGGGAGAAAAGGGCGGCGGGAAGGGGGTGGGGACTTCGACGGTCCCAGCTTTTCTCCGCCCGCCACCCCCACCCCCACCCCCACCCCCACCCCCACCCCAACTCGGCAGCCGTCACGTGGTGCCTGGCGTGGGAGGAGGGAAGAAGAGGCGAGACTTTTTTGGGTGCTCCGAATCGCCCGTAGTTCTTCAGCTTCAGCCGCCAACTCTGGAGGCGCAGCGCTTGGCGCCGGAGAGCGAGCGAGAGGAGCGGGGACCCGCGCGGCAGCCGCGAGCCCCGGCGCGGGCGATGCGGGCGCCGAGGGCGACACCTGCGGCTCCTCTCGGCGGCGGCCGTCGCCCAGGCGGCAGCAGCGCGGGCCCCAACAGCCTCGGCAGCCACAGCCGCTGCGGCCCGGGCAGCCTCCGCTTGGGTCGCCGCCTCTGATGCGCCTGCCCGCTCCCTGCCCCGCGGCTCCGGGAGGATGTGGGTCCTCGGCATCGCGGCAACTTTTTGCGGATTGTTCTTGCTTCCAGGTAAGAAGACCTGAGGCCGACAGCGCCCCGGGCACAGACACCACCCTCCCCGCGGCCCGTTCGCCCCCGGTGCGCCCACCCGGGGCCCGCGTGGCGCAGGGTTTGCCCGGCCAGAGTTTCGTGGCGGCGCCTGGCTGCCCGGAGGCGCTAGACCGGGAAAGTCTCCAAGTGCGGCGCCGCGGGAGCACGGCGGGGAGCGACGGATCTGTGCGAGTCCGGCCGCAGCTGCTCGGGCTACAGTCGGCAGAAGCCGGGCCGGGAGGAGGGAGGGTCTGAGCCGCGCTGTGGCTTGGCGAGAGAGAGGGTGCCACATTCCCGCCTCTCGCCAAGTTGTCGAGCGTCCGTGGCTACCCGTGGGAGCGGCGGCACCGACAAGTGAGAGGAGCCCTGGGCAGCTCGGTGCGGGCGGCGCCGGAGCTGGGGCCCCGCGCCCCGAGTGCTGTTGTCCGTGGGGCCGAGAGCGGACGCGCCGCGGCCGGGAAAGCGCCGGCAGTTCGATCTACATGAAGCGCCCAGTCCCAGGCAACAGGACTGAAGGGATGGAAGGTGCCAGTAGCTGGCTGTGACTGAGCTCTGCAGAGCTGGGACCCCCGCCGCGGACCCGAGCCGAGGGTTACCCGGAAAGCGCCGAGCTGGGGAGAAAGGGCTGCGGGATCGCGGTCTGAGGAACGCGCGCAGGCACCCACGTCCCCTTTTCCCCGCCGCAGCCGCCCCTGCGGCGGGAGAACGGCCCTGGAAAGGGCCGCCGAGCCCAAGGACTTAGGGGGCAGTGGCATTCGGTGTCCAGAACCTCCTTCCGCGTTCCCGCGTGGTTGCGCAGGAAGCCTCCGAACCAAAGCGCAGGAGCGATGACTTCACAAATAAAATAAAACTGAAAAGGCTTCTGCGAATGCAATCACGAATGGTGCCAAAATAGCAATTAAGTAATTTGTAGCCAATTAGCAATTAGGCAAATCCTTCGGCGTAGACTGAAGCTGATGCTTGTCTGTAAAGCTACTTTGCTCTTGGGTTGGCACCCAGTCCCCCTCCTTTCAACTTCTTTGGAAAAGGCTTGAGGTGTGGTTGGATGGACTCTTTGTGTCTATAGCAAGGATCTAGGGGTCCGTGGGCGCCATTCCACTTTATCCCGCGGGACCTTTGGTACCCGCGCTGCTCCCCGCCAGCTGCACCCACATCCGGCCCTGCCTTGGAGATCTAGGAGTGCAGGTCCCCAGATAGCCTGGGCTCGAAAACCGTCGTGGTGTCTGGGCTGGGCTCCACGCCCAGCGGATCTGAACCAGACTGTGTCTGTCCCGCAGGCTTTGCGCTGCAAATTCAGTGCTACCAGTGTGAAGAATTCCAGCTGAACAACGACTGCTCCTCCCCTGAGTTCATCGTGAATTGCACGGTGAACGTTCAAGACATGTGTCAGAAGGAAGTGATGGAACAAAGTGCAGGTAAGAGCCCAGCAACTCCCCCCTCCACCCTCAGCCTGGGGCTCTGAATTACAGAAGAAAGGACTGACTTTGATTTAATGTGCACACACTGGTTATTGCAGATTTACTTTTATAGTGCTGGGAAAATGAAGAGTTCCAAGTTACTTTAATCTCATTAGAGTTAATTACTAGGGCTTCTCCCCAAGGGAGTTGGGAGGGGCAGTGCATTTAAATCAGTGATTCTCCTTTTATTTACTCCCCTCACCTCCTTGAGCTAAAAGCTGATCAGAGGGTGGAAAATATATGGACAACCAGCCCGGGCTTGGGCAACTAGACAGTAGCCTGTGAGCGATGTCAGCCTGAAATATAGAGCTAGTTGAAGTTCCCAGAGGTCAGAGCTTGAAAAATGTGTTTTGTCACGGAGCCACACCATATTTCTCTGAAGAACACTATAGGATCTTTATTTAATTTTAGAACTAATGCATCAAATTCCAGGCACAAATTGCCAAGATCTTTCAGAGGAATGTTGTTCCCTGCCCTGCCAGCTTAGCAGGCTGAGCAGAGACCCAGGGCATTATGCAAGGGAAGAACGGGGTTTGGTGGAGGCAGACCTCCCTCCAGTTAGCAAAAATCTTTTTGAAGGTGGAACCTCCAGTGCCCCCAATAGTCTTACCAGAATTCAAAGTACTCCCTCTCCAACAGGCAACCAGAACTTTAAGAAAATTTGTGAAGCTCTTGTTTCAGTTCCAAGGCCAAACTCTTGAATAGACTTTGCCATTTAAAGGCTTTTGAAAAGATGTGAAATAGCATGTGATGAATGATACTGAAGAACCAAAGCCTTGTTCCCCTTTAGTTCCATACACTGCTCACAGGCCCATGAAGTTATCAGAACTGTTGTGATTTTCTTAACACACTGGCAAATTGATGCGAGGACACTAGTTTTAAAGTTAGCACCTTGGGGGAGAGTGTTTTGCTCTGAAGAAGCATCAGCAGATGTCTTGTTGCTAACCAGCCAGTCATTTGGGGGCTCATCGCTAGCACCCCTAGCATAGCTTGTCCCGTGCTGTGATGTGTGTATTGTCTTTTCAGCTGTTCTTCATGGGCCGTTATTGGCTGGGGATTCCTTCCACCAAAATCATGCTTTTCGGAAGTCTGAGACTTGCTGATCTCAAGAATAACTTGTCGTAGGAAAAGCAGTAGGCAATGTTTTGGCATGTGGGATGGGTGCTATTTAAAAGGTAGAAGCAAACAAAAACCAGTTCATTAAGCTAAGATTGATATGGATGACTTTGACAGGTGATTTCCCTTGTACATGTGTTTTATTCCTGCATTTTACCTGAGGGGGGAAAGAAATGCCCTTCTGTCAGAACTGCTGTGATTTTAGTATGAATCGCTGGGAACTCTTTGTTGTTACTTTCAAGTGTTCGCAGCTTTCTTCCAAGCAGTAATTTAGGGCCATACTAAATGGAGATGTACCGTGCACCTGTTAAAAACTTCAGAATTCTCACAGTTTACCTCGGTATTGTGTTTTATAGCCTGGTATATATTTGAGGAAAGGATATGGAACTAAGTTTTAGGAAGCTCCTTTTTCTGAAAAACATTTCTTCCTCCACATACGTGTATCTAAAATACGTACCACACTCTCCATTTTTAAATTGTTGTCTGTCGTCTTTATTCTCTCCTCCAAAGCACACTAGAACAAGTCAGAGCAGCCGTAGTACTTCCCGTTTTATACACAAAAATACTTGAGCACAGAAATCTCTAAGCGCCTGCCTGTTTGCTATTAGCACGGTCAAGTTAAATACCTTCTTTCCAAACCAGGTTCCTCCTTCCACAGGCCAGAAGGGGCGTGAGGCTGAGGTATAAGGTGATCTCAGTTGTGATGTTTGAAAAATGAAGCCAGTTGATGAACGCAAAGGAAAAATCACTTTTGAGGTGAAAGACAATAGGTTTAGGTGTGTGCGAGGGATTCTGAGCCTAAATTCGGGAGAAGAGAGCCAAATGCATTTGTCTTTGCCTCAAAGAGCCGTGTCTGAGGCTGGTGATTCCAAGGCACTCCCAGGTTTAGGATTATGTAATTGTTACAGGTCAGGTTCTTGCCAGTAAGAATGGAGAGTAAACCTTAAACTGAATGTTAAATGGCACAATGTATGTAGTATGACCACTGCAGTAATAAGAGTTAATTTTTGTATGCACCCTGGGAATCTGGCTCTTCCTAGTACTTTGCATGTAGTATCTCATGAAATCTGGTAATTCTCTTTTGCTGACTGTTTCACCATGCCAGAACCAGTCAGCGTTTAATTCTGTTGCACGGTCAAGTTTTCCACTCTGGAAAAAGAAAGTAATGCATGTTGCATGGTGCCATATAAGAGTCACCATCAGAACTAACTAATAATATACGCTCTATTGAGGGAATCGTAGTTCTTGAGAACTGAAAGGACCCACTGATTCCACTTAAGGGTGTTTATTGGCCTCTTCTTGGAGTCTTTTTCTAGTCCACATGACTTGCCCACCCCTGTGAAGCTCGTTTGTGGTATATCTAGCCATGGGTCTTTTATAAGACCCATGTGTTCTGGGGTGCTCCAAGTTAAGAATTGCTGATGTGGACAAACATTTTTTGAATTATACAGTAACAAAACAAGGTCCAGAAAACTTATATATCTGGTCCAAGTCCATCAGCCAACTGTTACTAGCACTTGAAACCTGCTTTGTAACTCAGTACCTTTGTACTAATATCACCCACCAGCCTCCCATAGAATAATAACATATACCACCAAGTTTGCCTGAAAAGGTACTTCAGGCAAAGTTGGAAGGGCTCAGACAATTTTCCAGGTCCATCAAGTCCACTAGGCAGGCTGAGCAGACAGAGAACAGAGTGAATGTTGAAAGAATATGAAGCAGGGTGTTTGAAATCTGAGTGCTGTGTGGACTGGCATTTTTCATGGATATAGAAAACTTAGGGCTTTAGATGGAGTAAAAAATTTTAATGAACTAAGCCAGTCTGACATAAAGCAGTAATGAAAGGCACTCTTTCTCCAAAAAATACCAGCGATGCAGTATGCCCAGTTCTTCCGTTAGTCCTTTCTGGCTTAAGTCTGCAAACTCAGCTCTTATGAATTTTGAGGCAGGTACATTTAATTTAATTTTTAGTTGAGAAGTCCACTTAAAATTACCCTTTACCTATATTCCCCAGAGTGGTATTCCTATTAGGTGCTGAGATTATTTTCTATGGCTCCCTTTCCCCTTGGTCATTTCTGAAATAATAATAAGGCATGGGCTATGGGGAAGGGGGGTTCAGTTCAGCTTCTCTCATTGTCCTTATTAATTGATAATTAAATGTTTGCATAACTAATGATTTGTTCTCACCAGCTTTGCATTGAATGCGCTGGTGTCTGTTTACCAGCATCCTTGATAATGACATTTCTTTTGCTCTTGTTTATCACTGCATGCCTCAAAATATTTCAAATATTGATTTTCATTTCAGAATAGAAGCCTCCCCCTCACGGTATGAATTTTTAAACCAGGGTATAAAGAATGTGAATTTGCATTTGTTTGACAGTGCAATCTTGTAATTAGAGTTTTTCCTCTTGACTAGATACAGTGAAAGGGGCATAATTTAATTTTTATAGACTAGCCAATTTCTGCCCTTAGTAAAATATAGCTCTGTCAGTGAGCAAAATGTTACAGGTTCTCCTAAACCTTATTTAAAAGTTAAATGCAGTATATTGAGAGAAAGTTCATGGTCTGAATCAGTAACCTAATCGATCTCTTCACCCATCCTTTGCAACACACATTAATCTATTTGTCTGTTTCGCAATACAAGAGTTACTGATTTACATGCCATGTTGTGTCCACATTATGGCTGTATAAGTAATGGCTATTCTCCTTTTAGATTAGTTAGTTGCTCATTCAGTTAGGCAAGGATGGCTCCAGGCTTTGGATAGGTATATTTTATTCCTTATTTTCTCCTCAGCTGAATGAGAGAGGGAGAGAGGACTAGATATCCACCAAATACTCTATCATCCATTCTTAGTAGAAAGAAATGGGAAGGTAACCACAGCTGATACCTTCTCAAGTCTAGCTCTGCTAAATTTTAGCAAGATTTAAAGTCATAAACACTGTGATTTGGCCTTGGTGTGAGCTTGGCAGGAAGGAGATCTACTTCTATCAGTCATATCACAGCTGCTTATGTCTGTGTTCTTTAAAATGAACACATCACTCAAGAATGTGCAATTCACAATGGCGTAGGTGTGTTTACTTTTTTTTTACTTTTTGCCTGTGAATATTTTCATATGCCATATGTAATTCTTGCAAGAAAAATGCAGATATTAAACATTAAGTCCTCCTTTGCAGAACTTCAGGTAATAAATGACTTAATCCATACTATGTTGTGGCATAGACATTTTTTGGCGTTCTTCTTTTACTAGAAGGACATTTTAGGCATAGCTAATTTTTTGTTGTCTCTCACCTGCCCCATATCTTCTCTCCTCCTACCAGGCCTCTCTGTTATCCTTTTACACATCCCATTGCAGTCCTTAACTTTCTCATCCTTAGCCCCACTTTAAATTAGTCACATGGATGGTAGACTATGTGCTATGAATAAACAGAGCACAGATTTTTTAAATTATCATGGTTTAGTTTTGGCAAATGAAACCTCAACAGGTTAAAAAAATGTTAAAAATGTCCACATATGTTAGCACCAGCCCTGCTAAAAAGGTCTCCTTGTCAACTTTGGTAAAGTTATGAATTACACAGGAGATTCTGTGGTGCTGTGGATATGGATATCACTACCTCCTTTTCTTTGGGGACAGTAAAAGAACACCTTTCTCTGCAGGGCAAGACATTTTGCCAATCAGCTTGCTCATTTAATTCTCTAGACGCATCCATCTCGTTAATGTGGCAGGCAGAGCTGGCTTCTGAGCAAGCACTTGGAGGGGAATATCACCTGCCCTCAGTCCCCGGACTCTCCAGTAAGTGAAGCATTTGTTTACCTTAACTTTCCAGCTGAACAAGCAGCCAGCGCTGACCTCCCTTCTCCACAGATGAAGCATTTGAAGATTGATCCAGCTCTCCCTTAACACTAATTCCTCCCACTACGATCTCATGAAAGCTTCCGTCATTGATGGTTTTCCTAATGAGTTTAAACAGGGAAGCTTCAAAGCCAGGTTTTTTTTCCCAAGTGGAAATGAAACGAACTATGAAAACAAAACACATCGTTTCCTTTGAACTTTGAAAGGAAATCGACTTCTCTCATATATTCCTGAAACAAAAAAAAAAAAAAAAAAAAGAAAGAAAGCAAGCTGAATCTGCAGCCTTCCCCAGTGCCTGCCCTCTCATATGCTGTCTCCCGGTCTTTCCTCCCCCCCTTGCTGCTTCCTTCTTTCTTTCCTTCAGGATGATGAAGGTCTAATGCTTTGACCAGGCTAAGTTTCTTAATACACTGTGCCGAAGGACTGAACAGCTCTACTCTTGTTTCCGCTCTTCAGATGGCAGAGGGGTTTATGTCCTTTGGGAACAGAGCACCCACGTACGGTCTAGGCTTTCCACACTTGAGAACTCCGAGGAGATTGTTTACCCTCCAAGACTCTTAGCTTCCTGCCCTCCAAAAGGTAGATAGAGGCCGCCTCATTTCTCAAGAGATGCAGCATGAGAATGAGAAGTGCAGCCGGTCTAACCCTCTCAAAGGACTCTGAGCGCTGGAAACCCCCTGGCTGCTCCCGGAAGTGGCTTCATCCCATCTCCACATCAGTGCCTGGGAAGGATGGAGCAGGTGTCTTAGTGCAGACAGCTTTGCACACTGTTTCATTTCTCGGAGTGTGGAAGCACCTGCATTCCTTCCGAGGGGTCTTCATATTTAGTCAGGAAGCCTCACAGGGAGCTAATGTCCCTTCTTGATAATTGGTGAGTCCTGCACACGGAGAGCTTCAAGGCTGCGCTGCCAGTAAGACTGGAGTTCAAGTGTCTTTCCTTTTCTGAGGATGTTCTCCAGTCTCGTTGGTGACATTCTCAGTTTCTTTTTGCATTTTTAAGAACAATATTATTGAGATATTCATGTGCCATAAAACTCTTTCAAAAAGTATGTTTTTAGTATATAATACTCAGAGTTGCATTACTATAGTCACTATCTAATTCCAGAGCATTTTATCATCCCAAAAAGAAACCTAACACCTGTTACCAATCATTCTGCACTGACCCATCTCCCCAGCTCTGGAAGATACTAATACACTTTCGCTTTATATGGATTTGCCTGTTCTAGATATTTCATATAAATGAAATAATGCAATATGTGACCTTTTCTAACTGGCTTCTTTTGCTTAGGATAATGTATTCATGACTCATTCATGCCATTTCCTATTAGGAAATGTACCTTCCTCTTGCTAGCGCAGGTACCTCCAGTTTGGCAGATCTCTAAATGCTAGACTGGGGCAAGGTGCGCTGAGATGCGGGGTAAACTGTAGGACTTCATTGGCTGATTCAGCACCGTGCTGAGTTGAAGTAAAAACCTGTGCCAAGTGGCAGTCTTTCCAGTGAGCTGTAGGGCAGAGGGACTCATGTTGCGTAAACGTCTGCCATGTGCTGAGCACTGGACTCCTCATCCATTGGATCATTAATCTGTTTTCCTTTGAGGAGATCTTGAATTAGCTTAAGGCACATAGATGGGCTGTTCCTGATGCCTGAAGCACTTAGCCATGGTCCCAGCTGCCCATCCCCACTTCCAGCCTCTCGTATCAGTCCCTGGAGAATCAGTCCCTTCTAGTGCTAGAAGGGCTTTAACCTTTCTGGTCCACCCCTTTTGTTTCATAGATGAGTTCACTGTGATGGAGACAGGAGTTTTCTCTCCCTGGCATGAGCATCTTGATACCTTCCATTTCTTCCCAAGGGATGACGTAAGGATAGACCAGGTTGAGAGAGAGCCTAGTGAAAGGTTTTGGTTATGGAAATGAGATTCTGGCATGCTGTGGCTATTGCTGTTGAATACTGGGTGCCTGCTGAAGTCCAGCCTTTATCTCTCAGCTCAAAGCATTGATCCCAGCACGGCAGGGGCAGCACCGCCTACCCTCGAATGTGGGAAATGCGCGCTCTTCTCTCTCACTTCCTTCTCGAAGCTGGATTCTTCTTTGCCTTGTAGTTTTCTCTGTAGTAGAGGGGCTGGAGGGAGTTGCTTGTTAAAGATAATGTTTTCTCCCCTGACCTCCCCGCAAGAGGTCATATCTATCACTTAGGAGCTCCCATCAAAGCCAGGGTGAGTAAACTAAAGACTTATTATATGTGCCATTGACTTTTTATAAACAAAGTAAACTTCGTGCTGTGGCTGCATTGTAATTCAGAAACTGTTTTCATAGGCTAGAGCTATAGGGCATGTTCTCTTATTTAATACGTTGCTTCCAATCTTCTGATGGCCGCTAACGCTACAAATCAAAGCAGGAGATGGACTAAGTATTTTAGATAAGGTGAAACCATTGAGAGTTAGTAATAAATTGCTTTTTTAAAAGGATGCATTAAAATGGAATAAAGCAGTGATGGCTCAAGCCATTGATTTCAAGGGGTTTATGACTTTGCAAACCACAAGCGGGATCCACATGCAAAAGTGATAAAGTGGCGTATTATTTTAAGGAAGTTGTGATACTTGGTCCAGTGCATTTCATTTCTCACTGGACATGGACAATAGCTTTTTATGTTTTTCTATTTCTTGGACTTGTTCGCAAGCACAGTAGAATGGCTGCAGACAGTGCCAGAGGCGAGTGGCGCCATGCACACGGCCCTCAGCCTGCCATGGTCCAAGCACGCTGCACACGGGATGAATATGAATGTGCACAGCAGTTGACGGCGCCCTCCACAGAGGCCCTTTCAAAGAGCATCCTGAAAACAGGTATAATAAGTGATGCTGGGGCACTCTGTCAGTGCTAATTCAAAACCTAGCAAACCGCTTGTCTCTGATACCATAAGCAAACCTGTTGAAAAAGAGCAAGAGGCTACCCATGGTGACTAGTTTCCCACCCAGGCAAGACATTCAAACTGGGAGTGCAGAGGAATGGTAGCTACAAAGAAAGCAGGGGATTTTTCTCAAGTTTCTGCATGTTTGGAGGGACAGGCAGTGAGTGGAAGCAGCATCTGGAGACCAATGAGTTAGCTGACTTGAACTGAATGGCTAGACAACTTGCTACTGGGTGTGGCTCAGGCTGTGGGAAGGAAAAGAAGAGTATAGCAAATTAGAAGTAGTCATTTTGCACAGGACTGAGTTAAGGTGGAGACACCAGACTCACCCCTGTACAGCCTGGACCAGTGATGGCGAACCCTTTAGAGCATTCAGTGATACTAAGAGCCTGCTGCGGCACACACACTTTAGGTTTGCCGCCACCAGCCTGGACTGTTTAAAAGCCAGCCAGGGCCGCTCACTGGGGAAACATCTCTAGCAGGAGGTGATGACAGGAGCCTAACAGAAGGATGTTCTGACAGCTTTATCTTTGTTCAGCGATCTCTAGCCAGTAGTTCCTCTAGTGCCAAATCCTTTCAGTATTTTAGGGTATATTTTCCTAATTCAATTGAAATACATCTCCATTTCCAAGAGCACATTTGTGGCATTCTCTTCTATACTTGAGCATCTGAAAATATGCTCGTTTCCCAACTCTGTATATCTCTCCAGCCCTCCTGCTCTCACGGTATTTCTTTCTATTCCTACCTACATTTTTCCTTCCCTCTTTCTTTCCTCCCGCCTTCCCTTCATCCTTCCCTCCTTTCCTTTCTCCCTCCCTCTCTCTCCCCCCACCTACACTCATTCACTCAATGGCATGTATATACCCCCAAAATACTTTCAGAATGAGTATATTGGAGAAATTGAGTTTCAAAGCTAGAATGATAGATTTATTAACATTTTAACATAGCAGAAAAAAAGAAGCACAAATCTTTACCGTAAGAAAACGGAAAAGCAAGTTAAATACACCTTTTGCTTTTTAGTTAAATTAGAAACTGCTGAATACCTGTTAGTTAAGAGTTGTCCTTTAAGGAACTACTCTGAACTGTAATACTCCTTCCCAAATCTTCTAGTTTGTCACCTTGCCTCCGGACTGACTTGGCTTCCTTTGGAATAGGAGTGTTTACAGGAAACATGATACACACCCTCCAAGGTACCAAGCTCACTGGGGGACCAGATCACAATCAGTTAATCTTAGCACTTACCACTGTGTTACACCAAAGAGATCAGTCTAGGTCAGTGATAGAGAACCTTTTAGAGCTTTCAATGATACAGACAGTCCCCTGTGGCATGTGTGCCATAGGTTTGTCACCTCTGTTCTAGGTTATAAACGTCACTGGGAAGAAAGGATTCCCCACACACACGGTCACCCCTCCCAAAATAAACCCTCTTCTCTTAAGTCTTCTCCGATAAAGAGATTCAAGTTTAAAATACCTACAGAAATATGCTCCATAAGACATATGCATTCCAACCTGCAGCTGGAACATAAACTTCTGAACCATTTAATCATACACATAAAGAGAAAATGCAATGTTTTTACTCTCCCTCCGTCTGTTTGCTCTTACACTGTTTCACCAGGTTCTAAGAATCTGACTGATTGGTGTTCCTGCCCCTTTCATTGAATACTGTCAGTATCATTGTTATGATACTGATGTAACCTGAGTGCCATTCTCATGCTGAAGCCCAGCGCCCCTCTGGCTGTGCTAGCTCTTCCTAGACATCAAGAAGCATTTTTGGTGTGTCCCCTTCTTTTGTCTCTTGCTTGTAAAGGAATCATCAGCTGTTGCTGCTGCCAGATTCCCTTCTGTTCAGACCTCCACCACCTAAGGAGACAGTCCACAAGTAGGTGATTTGGGGGTCACTTTCACAGCCTGGTGGGACCATTAGGAGGCAGAATTTCTCACCTTTCCTGCTTGCTTTCCCAAACATGTTGGTGTTTTGCCTTCAGCTGTGTTGCCTGTCAGAGAGAAACTGACTGCTCTATAGAAAGAGATAGCAGTAGGAAAGTTCTTTCCTCATCTTTGTTCTTTTATGGGAAAACAAAGCTTTCCCACAGTCACATCAAAGAATTTTTTCTGTCATTTACACTCATGGCACTTAGAGCTAGAAGGATTGGGTGGTCTGTTAGCTTTGCATCAGTGTGACAGAATACCTGACGTAAACATCTTAAAAGGTGGAAAGATTTATTTTCACTGCTGGCTTCAGAGGTTTCATGGTCGGCCGGGCCCTTTGCTTTGGGCCTGTGGCAAGGCAGAAAGATGTGGTTAGAAGGGCCTCTCAGAGGAAGACTGCTCACGTGATGGCACCCAGGAAGTAGAGCAAGGAGGAGCCACAGAGGAAGACCAGGGGTAAGACAGATCTCTCAGAGGACTTCTTCAGGGATCTACTTCTTCTAGCTAGGCCCTGCCCGCTAGAGCTATGAACTCACCAATGGACGAAGCTCACATCCCCATGACACAGTCGTCTCTCTGAGCCCTGCCTCTGAACATTGCTGCATCTGGAATCAAGCCTTCAATACAGGAGTCTTTGGGGGAACGCTTCATATTTAAACTGTACCTGTCAGTGTCTGCTGAAACACCTTTCAAGAAGTCCATGCACAAGATTAGAAAAATCCAAGTACAGTGCTTCTAGGGACCCCTGGTGAAAGGACAGGGATAATTTTTTTCTCCCAAATATCAGCTGCTGTTTTGCCTAAACCGAGCACTGAAATGCATAGCCAGAGGACCTTCATCCTGATCACTGTCACTTTTTGGAAAGAAACATATATACATGCAAGTGAAGTCCTGAAATTCTAGTGTGAGGCTATTTTCTACAGAGCGTGCCACATACATCGTACTAAATATAAGGCTGCGTTGGGTTCAGTGCTGAGATGTTTTCAGTTCATTCCACCTGGAGCCTTTGTGGCATTAAGGACTCTTTCCCACGTTTGGGTGAACTCGTACGTCAGAAACTGCTTATGCATCCCTGGGTCCCACGATGTTAATCCCAGCATTTGAGAACAATAATCAGAAGGACATCAGGGTTAAAAATGCAAGAGCACAGTTTCATAAATCACTGAAGGGCACTGTTAATACTGAGACAATCAGTCATAAATATCTGTTCCCTCAGTCCCCCACAGCAAACTAGAGAACAAAGACAGCAGCTGAGGAAAAGCAGGTGATCGCACAGGAACCTTCCTGCCTCCGAAAGTTATAAATGAGCAGAGAAATCCAAACCGAATGCAAGACTCAAGTAAAACTAACAATTGGCATCATACATTATGGGTTGGTTGTTTGCTTGCCATAATTAAGTTGGCATCAGTGGTTAACAGCCTTGAAAATTAAACTCGGCAAAGAAAAAAACAACTTTTGAAAAGGGTAATCAAAGTCTTCTGCATAATGAACTTCATACATCCCTGTTACTAGGAAAAAGAATGTGTTCTTGGGGTCTCTCATTTTATGTCTATTTTTATTCTTAATTTCCAGTTCCACCTGCTAGGCAAAGATGGGCCGATGGACTAGCATCAGTATGGGTGTGCGATGCAGCAGAGCCTGGCACTGGGTTTTTCTTTTTGGCCTTTCTGAAATGGGTTTTTAGCATTCTTGTTTGGTTCCTGTGGCCATCTGCAGCTCAGTGGAGGGGGCTTCTTTGGTCTTGCAGTTATTCCCATCCATATAAGTACTTGAGAGCCAGCACATGCAATTGTCAAGGGAACTACTCTCCAGGTCTTCTGTTTCTGCCTGGTAACTGGTGCTCATCTTGGCAACGGGGCAGCAGTGGGAGCATGGGCAACCTTCTTCTTCCTGAACCTATTCCATTAGAATGCGGAGAGTGCCAACATTCCTCACGTGGTGTTCTTTAAAGGGAAAAAAAAAACACTTAGGAACAGATCGAAGATCTTTTTTCTTGCTGATTCTTTCAAAGTTCAGTGAAAACTCATAGAGTTCATTTCAATTACCTGTTCCGAAGCATTTTTTTTCTTTGAGAAGCTGTTCCTAGTCCTGCATAGAATATTTATTGTGAAGTAATCATAACTATGGTGCAGTAAGTATTGGTCATTTTTCAAGTAGAGAAAGATTAGTCTCACTCCCAAGTGGGCATTCATACAAGTAGCAGTTTACCATAGAAGGTGGACTTTAAAACTGAATTGCATTTGTAGTGTGAATAGACTATTTAAAGCCTCTGTTTAGCAAGTTCCCATCCTTGTGGCAGGAAAGAAAGCAGAGACAAAGTCAACTGTTGGAAAAGATAAATGCACGATGGTCCGTAAGGGCAGCGAACACAGGCTTTTATGCGTCTATCTTAATTGACCATTAAGATGGTCAAGACAGCCAAGTGAGAAAACTAGGAAAGTAAGTTTTACAAGTAAAAGCATGTTTGTAAAAAGTAAGTTGTAATAGAATTGTAGGCCCAGCCTCTGTGGGTGATTCAAAGTCCCCTCTTTTGAGGGAGGGTGCAGATCCTTCTCACTCTTAATATAGCAGAGGGATGTGCAACACATCTAGCAAAAACAGTGTCAAACAGCCACTGTTTATGATTCCTAAATCCAGGGGCTGCTGGGAGCAGAAGAAGAGTTGTAAACAATTCTCCCCTGCTCCCCCGAGAATCACAGTTTTATCGTATTAATCTCTACAGTGCTGCAAATTTAGACAAATGGAACCTATTGGTCTAAAGACTGTTAAGTAATTATCACCCTTCTTTCTCATTCAGGTTCCAAACAAATTGAGAAGTAAAACAAGGGATATGGCTGAGGCCACCAAAAGTATCGTTCTTGTTACTGAGGAACATCAAGACAGAGGGAATAGCTTTGAGATGAGAGGCAATTGGGCTTTCAAATTAGCGTCTCCACATGAGCTGGTTTAGTGGTCACAGGCAAGGCCAGCCACAGGACGCTTCTATCCTTGAAGGGCAGTGCAGAACTCCTCTGCTCTGAGTCATTAACTCTCGAGGAGGGAAAAGCACAGAATGAGCAACGTGTGTCTGGTGCATTTTCCCCAGATTTTGCAGTCAGGAGTCACTCCAACTGGGCCTGGTGGTCACAGCTGTAATCCCAGTGCTCTGGGAGGTTGAAGCAGTAAGATTGTAAGTTTGAGCCCAGCCTGGGCAACTTAGCAAGACCCTGTCTCCACACATACACACACAAAAAAAACACCAAAAGTGTGTGGGATGGCTGGGGAAGTAGCTTAGTGTGAAAGCACTGAATTCAATCCCTAGTACCACACAAACAATACAGATCTTACTCCACCAACACTTGGGATGAGGGAAGATGGAGGGGAGGCCATGAGTTACACTAATAGAGTTCCCTTCATATGGAAGGAAAGATAGAAGAGAGAAACATTCCCCCAGTAATCTTCCCTCAGAGTGAATATTAGTCATTTTAGAGTCCCAAAGTCCTTTGAGGAAAGAGTTTAGTTAAATAGCAAGGCTGTTTTAGAGATATGTCACCCCCCCCATACACTGTGTTGGTTGGCCATCGGCATAAGAAGTGGCAAAGGTTTTGTAGAAGCATTTGTTAGGTTATTTGTAACAGAAAGAGTATATAGACTTGTCCCTCACCCACACCAATGACTTTTTTTTTCTTTTCTTTTTTTTTTTTTTTGTGGTGCCGGGGATTGAACTCAGGGCCTTGTGCTTGCAAGGCAAGCACTCTAATCACTGAGCTAAATCCTCAGCCCACCAATGACTTTTTAAAAAAATTTTATTTGGAAATAATTTGAGGCTTCTGGAAAACTTGAAAAATTAGTAGTATAGTTTCTGTATACCCTTTACTTAGCTTCCACTAATTGAACAATTAACCTAATAGTAATTCAGATGATCAAAACTAAGAAATTAACATTTGCACATTACTGATGAAATCTTGTTTTGTATTAGGATTTCTTAGGTTTTTCCTTTTCTGTTCCCAAATCTATCTTTACATTTTATCCTCCTTCTCCTCCAATCTCCAACAGTTCTTCATGCTTTCCTTGTCTTTCCTGATCTTGGTACATAGAGAGGACTGGGCAGGTTTTTGGGGTACTACCCCTTAGTTTGGGGTTGTCTGATGCCACATCATGATCAGACTGAAGTTTTGCATTTCTGACAACAATACTCTGTAGTGATGTCCTTTTTCCTGAAGCCTTTTAAGGGATGCTGTGAGGTTACCTTTGGTTACTTCATTCACATGGTGTCTGCTGGGTTTTCTCCCCTGTGAACTTACTGTCTTCCCCTTTGAATTAATAAATAATTTGAGAGAGATTTAAATCATGCAAATATCTCTTTGTCCTCAAACTTTCCCACGTAATGTCACTATCAGTGATTACTGTTGTATTCTCATCTTAATGTCATTTTCCCTCATGCCTTCTGCAGTTATTAATTGGAATTCTTCTGTAAAGCAGACCTGTTACGGGTCCTCCAAATATTTGTTTTTCAGTTATTTATATCAGTATAGACTCATATGTACTCACTTTATCCTATGGGTTATAATCTAATCTGTTTTATTTCTTTTATTGCTTAAATTACTCAAGTTTTGCCCCCTGCAGGGTTGGCTCCTGTGACAGTCAACATGCCCCATCTTTTTTAAACAGCCTTATGTTTTGGAATGAGATACTCCACCTCATCTTAATTTTGCCCCCCTAGGTCTCTATCACTTCTCCCTCGTAGCTCTTTCTTTTTAATTAAAAAACAAACTTGAAATGATAGAAGTGGTATTGGTCACATGTTGCTGGTCAGGACAATCAGAAGAACTTTTGAAACGTTGTCACCTTCATCCAAACATTTTACTTCTCTCCGTGTGTAGTTTCCTCACTTTTTTGAAAGAGTAAATTGAGGCTTAGCGAAGTTAAGTGGATAAAGCAGGCCAGAGAGAACTCTAGTCCAGGTTTATTGGGCTAGGAGTTACTTCAGAAGTAAAATGAACACGGACACAATCTGCTTCAGTAAATACAGTAAATATTTCACTGGGATTTCCTTGCATTAAACATCTTTGCATATAATATGCTTAAGAGGAAATGAACTTTTAGATAGAGACATGTAATCTTTTTTTTTCCTTTTTCTTCCTTTAAATCATACCTTAAACAATCTACAATTTTATAAGCACATCTGTGGAAATTCTAGTACTTTTGTTATTTCAAGAAACTATTTTTTATAGTACATGCTTGCAGTACATAATGATCACATTCATCTTGAGGAATTTGTACCTGTACATAACACATCTTAATTCTTTTTTTTTGTCCCCTTCTCCTCTCTCCTGCCCTTCTTCCCCTTTTTGCAAAAGCTCTATTTCCATTTTTTTCCTTCAACTCTGTCTCAAAATGCCCTTTCCCTTTCTTCCCTCTCCTCTCCCCCATCTCTCATTCCCCTTCCCATTTGATGAAGTTCTTTCTACTTCCTAATATCTATGCTCTGTTTTGTTCCTTATTTATACTTTGGCTTTCTCACACAAGAGAATGTGATATTTAAACTCTTGTGTCTGATTTATTTCACTTAAAATTATGGTCTCGAAGTGCATACATTCATCTCAAAATACCTCAAGTTTATCCTTCTTTATGAAAGAGCACTACTCCATTGTTTATAAATACCGTGTTTTCTTTACCCATTCATCTCTTCATGGGCAAATGTGCTGTTTCTAGGTGCTTAGCTGTTAAAATTGTGCTGCTGTAAACATGGCTATACGCATATTACTGTGGTATGACGATTTAGAAAGGGACTACCTGGGCCAAATGGAAACTCTTCATTTTAGTTTTTTGAGGAGTCTCCCTACCGATTTCCATAGTGGTTGTACCAGTTTCCACTGCCCCCAGCAGTGAAGCAGCATGCCTCACCACCCCCAGCCTCGCCAGCATTTGTTATTGGTTGATTTCTTAATGACAGCCATTCTTGCTGGAGTGAGATGGAATCTCAGCATTGTTTTTAATTTGCATTTCCTGGGTGGCCAGCAATGCTCAACTCATTTTTGTAGATGAAGAAATTGAGACCAGTAAAGCAAAAGATCGAAGCTTCCGGAAGCTCTAAAGCTTGAGAGGAGAAGTTGTTAGAAGATCTACTCGTCCAGCACTCTGCCCAGTATTTCTTCACTCTAACAACGTCAGTAATGCTTCCCAGGTTGTTTGCACTGATAACACTATGAACGATTTCAATTTATTATTGAAACTCCCACTGTTCACATCAGGAGCAGATGTCATTGCCCTTGGGTTTGCCACAACTATGAATGGGATTTTTGAGCTTATGTGCTCATTTTGACAGGTACTTTCTTAGCAAGTGAACGGCTGTTTCAACTCGGAGGTTATCTCTTTGGCAGTATAAATTCATTTGAAAAGGAATGTTTTCTACAAGAAGCAAACTCATTCATTTTTTAGACTCATCCTAGCATTCTGAGAGGCTGAGGCAGCCATATTGGAAGTTCGAGTCCAGACTGAGCAACTTAGCAAGACCCTGTCTCAAAACCTTAAGACGGCTGGGATGTAGCTCAGTCTGAAGGCCCTGGGTTCAATTTCCAGCACCACATAAAATTAAAAAGAAAGCACTAGAAGTCAAGGGAGATGCAAGACCGGTATGCTGATACAGACCCTCAGGGAGAGACTCAGCTCAGGTTTTCCTGCAGGTTCGGCTCTTACGTGGAAGAGCACCCAAAACACCGAAATGGCAGTTTTGCTCAACAGGAAGACCCGCATTCTTCCTGCGCTGGGAA
This sequence comes from Hystrix cristata, assembly GCA_004026905.1. NCBI lineage: Eukaryota > Metazoa > Chordata > Mammalia > Rodentia > Hystricidae > Hystrix > Hystrix cristata. The sequence goes on along the minus strand of PVJO010003448.1, from coordinate 27,333 downwards.
TGCCTTCAGGTGGTGGCTTATGCCTCGCCTCCTTGCTTGTCCTTTTCTCCTGTAGCTGCTGCTGTCCTCTCTTGTTCCTTCCAAGGCAGCAGCAGGGTCTGGTCTGGCAGTAAGAATAGACTTTCTGCAGAAACATTCGGTGAAAAAAACATCTAAAAATACGGAGAGATGATTTTACTGGTCCTATAGAACTAGAAACAGCCTGTGATGAAGTAGCCTATAGACGTATGTGGAACCCAGAGAGACCCTTTTTTATAATCTGTCCAACAGCAAATGTTCCAGACTGTTAGTGGCTTCTCTCAGATAGCTGCAGAAGAAAGATAGCATGGAAGGGATAGATTTTATAATGCACAGGTGATAGGTTTTGATAGGAAACAGGCCAGCAAACTATGGCTCCAGGCCAAATCGGACCCGCCACCTGTGTAACGGACAGAATTGGGTCTTCCCAAAAGGAGCACACTGTATCCCTGATGCCCAGTGTGATGGTGTTTGCAGGTGGGGCCTTTAGGACGTAATGGGGGTCAGACGAGGTTGCGAGGGCCTTGGTGCAGTGGGATTAGTGTCCGTAAGGGAGCAAGAGGCATCAGTTCGCTGTCTTTTTCCTGCATACAGAACATGCCATGAGAGAACCCAGAGAGGGCAGCTCTCTGTAAACCAGGAAAAGAGGCTTTGCTAAGAATTCCCAGCAATTTGATCTGGAACCTTTGGCCTCCAGAGCTGAGAGAACATGAATTTCTACTGTTTAAGGCACACAGACTGTCATATTCTGTGGCAGCCCTCAAAGACGAATAGAGCCTACTTCTCTGTAAGCAGAGGCCAGACATTGTTATTATCTAGCCCTTCACAGGAAAGTGAACCAAGCCCTAGAAGGAAGACTTACTGTGCACAGTATAGGTTCTCAGATCCCAGTGAGATACTAAGGACCAAAGGGAAGGAACCGCCTTAGTGGGCATTGGCCAGACTAGCATGGGCCTGATGACCCACAGGAACGGCCTGGACTCCTCCCCCGGCTGCCTCACCTGGGAGCCAGACAGCCTCTTCAAGGAGCCCATCCTTGCAGAGCCCATCCTCCATGAGACCTACAGAGGTCAGCGATGACTTGGGAATAGAAAGGAAAGAACTGCCAAGAGGGAGCTGCCTCACCTCTCACTAGCCATGGCTACAGCTCCTCCATTCTTGGAGGTCTCCCAGCGTCCCTGCTGCAGAGCGAGAGCCAGGTTGTAATGAAGAATGAAAACTTTCCCATTGTTGAAAAGGCTTTTCCTTGATACATTAACATTTGCACTTATAGTCCACATGCGCTGTCTTCCTCCTCAAAGCAGTAATCTGCAAGCGTAGACCACCAGTGGGTGCTTCTGGGCCACTGTAATTCTGCACGTGAACGGCTGAGAGGTGCTTTTCACCTGGTCAGTTCTAACTCTGCTCCTACCTGGGGAGTGGGTGGCCCTTCTTGCCAGCCACTTAGTGAAGTATCTTTGATGAAGGAGGGTTTCGGCCAAGGCGATAGCACCACGTCAGCAGTTGAGTACATGAAAGGATTTTTATTTGGGTCTGCCGCCTGCCAGGTCAGCCATCAAGTTTGTAGACCAGAAGGCCACCCTAGGAACCATGATCCAGCTCTTAGCAACATGGAGTTCCAAAGCTGAGGACACTCGTGGGCTGGACTCACTTCCCACATGGTTGTCGCAGGTGCTTTTCATTCTGCCCACTCTAGCTGTGGTGACCCAGCTGTATCAGAAGCAGGCAAAAAGAACTGGACTCAAAGAGAAAACACTATTTTTCTTCTCCACTCCCCCACCCCTATGTAATCAATAATTCAACTTCATAAAGCAAGCCTGATGCCTGACGGAGAGCTTGCTACAAAGGAGGAGACGGGGGCCATAGAGCATCCACATCAACTTCTAAGACCTCTTTCTCTCTCCTTCTGTACCATGCCCTGGTTTGCCTTTAGTTTTTCTTCTCCTGAATGCAAAATTAATTCATTTGAGATATAGCTCAAATTTAGTCCAGGAGGAACAGATACAGACTATGTAAAACTAAGGGAAAAGCAGATCCAATATGTTTAAATGTCAAGCAAATCAATTATTCGTGAGTATCGAAGTCATTGTCCCCTCTGAATTAGGCACTATGTGCAGATGCAACAAGCACCTACTTGTATGCATTAAAGGCATAAATCAGAAAATCCCCCACAGACAGATAATTATTATGGCAGCAGCAAACACCTACTTTGGGCCAAGCAGTTTTCCAAATACCTTACACATATTAGTTCATTTCATTTGGATCATTTCTGATGTCTTTAAAGTGGGGGGTAGAGGGATCACAAAGTGGTACAGAAATGTGTGCCATCTACTTGGATGCATTCTGTCTAAACATTTAATTCCAGCATGTAAGGTACAGAGGACCAAGTCTCTCTTTTTTTTTTTTTTTTTTTTGTTCTACCAGCATAACTCCTGGGAGCGTAAATTCCTCCATAGACTAATTTCATGGATCCCAGAGAATTGGTATAATTGCTACAGTGAAATGAACTCTCTGGAAATAACCTGTTTTATTTACCCTTCTTTCATTCCTTGGTGTGCCCCTCAGTCACAGTTTAAGTAAGACAGATTAATAGGAATGATTTCCTCAGGGAGAACCATTTGTGGTAATTTTAAAGCAAGCATGCATACCCACCCATCTAAATCCAAGAGCCCCCAGCAGGCCGTCATCTCTCTGAAGACTTTAAAGAGGATTAAAGTTTTAAATGCTAGGTGTCTTGATTAATTTGGTGATAGCAGGTAGTGTGTCCCAGGAACAAACTTAGGGTCTGCTGATTAGAACTGCGAGAATGACTCGGCATTGACAGGGCACATCTCTGCACCCCTGTGGGGGGAAGTGGTTGGTGGGAGCAGGTCCAAGCTGGGCTTAGGTCCTGTGCACTTGATGGATAGCCCTTCGTCCACCAGCCGCACTTCGGTCTGAACCCACTTACCAAGATGAGGGCCTCTCTCAGCTCTGCCCTGTGTGAACCACAGCCTGGAGATTTGTTTTACCTTCATATAATCTGGCTTCCTGGGTATGTCTTAGTTACTTTGCTTGTTGCTGAGACACAATACCTCTCACTCCCACAAGTTAAAGCAAGAAAGGTTTATTTTAGCTCACAGTTTGTAGAGGTTTTAGTTCATAGCCGGCTGGCTCCAAGGCAAGATGGCCTGTCGGAGGGGCATCACAGAGAAGAAACAGAACATGGCACAGCAGGCAGGAGGCAGCAAGCCTCGCTTTTGCTTTTATCCCATCCAGGCTACAAGTCATTTGGGTGGAGCCACCCACACCCACAGTGGCGCTTCCCATTATCCACATCCAGAACTATGCTAAACCAATCAGTGGGCTAATTTAGTTACCATACCCTTAATCTGTATTTACACACCCTTATTCCACATTCACACACTGTAGATCCAGCTATCTCTGAAAAGTCCCTCAGATGAGTACATGAGTCTGGGGGACATCTAGACAGAAGCTGTAACAGGCCAGGAATAAAATTCTGGTCTGAATCAGAAAAGTACCCACATAATAGGGACTTCCAGATCCCCTTCAGATCCATCTTTCCATCTCTGATCTACTTCCTCCCTTCATTCACTCATTTATTCATCTGATAAATACTTTTGAGTCATTACATGCCAGGTACTGTTCTAATTGTCCTAAGGTTTACATTCTATGAATAAAGACATATTAGTCAAACAGAAGGGATTCAGAGAAAGGTCATGCAGGGGAAGGAGATAGAAAGTTCTCTCAGCTGTTAGGGGAAACCTCACTTCTGTCCTTGGTCATTACCTTCTTGTGCCCTAACCTGGCAGTGCCAGGTTGCTGGGATGCCCAGGCCAACCGTAAATGTTCGGGAAAACCCGCCTGTGGTCCCTGACGCCTAGAAATCAGTGCCCGCTTACACAGCTGTTGAAGTCATGCCGAGCCACAGCACCCTTGCCCAGTACCGTCTGGTGTTGCAGGGAGGCCCTGTGAGGCTGCACTGCATTCTAGCCACCGCAGCATGCACCCATCCGCACCCCAGTGCCGTGTATTGCTGCTGTGCGCACCGAGTCTGAGATTACAGTTGAAACAGTTCACTCAGTTTTGTTAGTTCTACTAACGTGTAATTTATAGATGTGAACTCTCTATGAATACTTTCCCATTGCAAACATCAAGATGTCTCAGATCAAAAGTAGTTCCTGACTACTCCCCATCCCTAAAGGGACTACACTGTTCAACGTCGAGCCTTCTGGACTTCTTGCTCTGATTTTACTTAGAAATATAAGCTGTCACACTCAGATGTGTACACGCATCCCCTGTAGACACTGCTGCAGCCTGTATTGTATTGCTTTGTTTGTTTTCTTATGTAAATAGTATACTTAAATGTCATTCTGAGACGTCATTTTTCCACTCACTGAGAACCTTCCAGATCAGTATAGCACTCTGCAATTTCCTTTCAAATGCTGTTTAACATCCCATAGTATGAATGTGCTTTTTTTTTCCTGTTAGGGATGTGAAAGCATGTTTTGTTTTGAAGGGTAAATGCTAAGGAATGCATCTGTTAGAATTGTACACTTTAAATTATTGTAGAGCTGGGGATTTATTTAGCTCAGTGGCAGAGCTCATGCTTAGCATGCACAAAACCGTGGGTTCAGTCCCCAGTAGCACACAAAAAATACTCATGTATATTATAGATCCTTCTGATCTTATGCTAATTTACGCTTCCACCAGTAATCTTTCTGGTTTTACTCAGAGCCCTTCTACCCCTCATGCCAAGACGTGAGGTCCGGACGGAGTTAAAGGAAAAAGAGATACAGGTCCCCCTGCCCTGTGACTGAGCTTTTAGATACCTCGTTGTGGCTCAGAGTGTGTTATTCCCGAGCACCTCTGGGGGACACAACTAGGAAGGGTCCTGTGCTACATTGGGAAAGAGAAGCTATTTTAAAAAATGGTTTATCAGGGGTGCTATTTGAAAAGGTCATTTTTAGAAAGGTACTTCAGTAGTTCCGATTTCAAATGGTAAAGAACAAGCCCATAGTTTTTTCCCACTCCTATTCTGTGACCAGCTAGGACATCTTTGGGACAACCAGTATCATCTTTTGTTGTGTATCTTCTCAAAATATTCTATGCATCTGTATGCAGGATATATGTGTACAGATACAACTGTCACCATTTTCCCCAGTGGATACAAATTCTAGCATGGTGGGAATACAACGGAATGGTTAAGAAATTCTAAATTAAAATCGCAACTCTATCACATGTTGTCTGCATATCTTCTAAGCAAATTACTTAACTGCTCTCTGTCTCAGTTTCTCCATCTGCAAAGTAGGGATTAAAGAGTTACTAAAAATATTAAATGAGATAACATTTATAAAGCTCTTAAAACTGTATCTGTGCCACAGTAAAAAGCATAAATTCATTTACTAAAAAAGGAAGGAAAGGAGGAACTGTCCAGCCACACTGTAACAAAATCTTCTCAGTTTAATCATTCTCCTTTCATAGGTATGTGCCACCCCTGTGCAGGAAAGATGCAAAGGTGTTTACCAGGCCTGTGATGATAGTGATCATCTAACTTTGCGTATGTGTGAATGTCTGTAGGATAAATTCATTAAAGTAGGATTGCTGTTCCTAATGTTGACAGTCATTGCCACATCGTCTTCATAGAATTTACGCCTGTTTACCCTCTTAACCAACAGTGTGGGAAAGGGCCTGTTTCCAAAACCCATGGACATGGTGCTAATAAGCTTTTTGATCTTTGCCCAGAAGTGATAAGTAAGAATGGTGTCTCAATGTAGTTTTAATTTGCACATCTCTTTGAGTGTGCTTGGGTAGCTTTTCATGTATTTCCAAACTCTGTGTCCTTATCTGTGAACTGTCCATTTGCTTCCTCCATTTTTTTGATGGCTTATTGTTTTTTTCTGGTTTACTATAATTTATTACTTGTTGACTTTAGGACAGTTAGACCTACTAAGAAAATTTAGTTACTGTGATTTGAGCTGTTTTCCTCAATATTTCACTTGTCTTTTACTCTTCTTTACGGGGATTTTGCTATAGATTTTTTAAATCTAATTGAATTTGGCAGTCTTTCTGTATTGGCTTTTGGGATTGTGTCATAGAATAGCATAGGTTCTAGAGTGTCTTTTAAGTATTTTTATGGTTTTCTTTGCCTTTTCAACATTTAAATCTTAGACTTACTTGGAATTTATCTTGATACACATGTGAGCAGTGGAACTGATCACAGTTCTGAACTCCCATCCTCCCCTTCCCATGTAGCAACATTTCTTACTCCCTTTGAAGTGGATTTATTCCACCCACCTCCACCTGTTTGTGCTTCAGATTCCTTCCAGTGGTTTCCTGTGCAAGTGCCATCATCATGGCTACTGTGACTTCCTCTTGCCGAAGATCATTTAAGTGTCTGTGTGGTGTCCAATCACATACTCCTTGCAGGGCCATCCTTAATGTTCCCCAAGACCTGTCCTGTTTGTCCTCAGACTGTTTCCTCCTCTTCAGCTACCTGCTGAAGATGGACCATGAACGATTTTCTCAATCTGAAGCAGCTTGTTTTCCCCTTTCCAGATTCCAAATAATCAGCCTTTCTCCCGTAGCCTCCCTACCCAGCCCCCTCCCACATCTCAGAGGGCACCACATCTCCACCAGTCTAATTTCAATCAAGTGGGTGGGTGAAAAGCCTTCATTTTCTCAAAGCCCTTCTTAATTTCAGCTTTCCCCATTCCTTAGTGCAATACCTCCTACCTTCTTAAAATTCATTTAAAGGAAGAAAGTTCATTTGAATTGCAGTGGCAAATGACGTGAATGCTTTAAAATTAAGACTAAAAAGACAGTAAGTAAAACTTAACTTCCAGAAGGGACAATGGATAGAAAATGTAGTGGTTACCTGAAGCATATTCCTTAGAAATCAAACAGTGCCTCCCAAACATACACATACATGCATCCTCTGTACGTGGGCTTTGTATTACCAGAGTAATGCCCTTCCAGGATTTTCTCACAGTACTAGAAAAATCAATCCTTCCAAACATGCAGTTAAAGAAAAAAAAAGACATAAATTGCATGTTTTGAGGCAAATCTAAAGTACTTTTTACCTCCTAGTTGTAAGTTTTTGGTGGTCTGATTCTTTACTCTTTCTATACACCCAAAGCAGCAATTCTCATGGAGGAGGCAGTCCAAGCCTAAACCACACCTGCCCAAACATCTGCAAGGAATTAGGGGGGAACAAGGGTCCTGGATACTGGTGAATTGATGTTTTATATCCCTGAGTTGCACTGAAGAGCAAACTGGCTGAGAGTATTCATTTTGAAGTCCACCAGTATTAAAAATCATTGGGCAAAAAAGTAATTCACTGGTATAAACGAGCCACACACACCAAAAGTGATCTTCAGAGTACAGCCACCCCATAAACTCTACCATTTTCTGTGTGAATTCGCTGTCCATTGCTACATAGCATCACAGATGATAGCCAAAATGCTAGGTTCAAATCCCAGCTGCTCCACTTTCTACATGTGTGACCTTGGGCAAGTTCTTAAATCTTCAGTTACTGGCCCTCAGGATCTTAAGAGATTTGCACAATAAGGATGATCAGGGGACTTCGTTTGTGAACTGCTCTTGGTATGTGATAGCTTTTTGTTATTATTACAAAATACCTGAGATAATTTAGGAAGAGAAAAGGTTTACTTTGGCTAATAGTTTTGGAAGTTTCAGTCCATGGTCATAGGCCTGTGGCAAGACAGAACATCATGGTGCGGGGAGTATGTGGAAGAGCAAAAAAGAACAAGAGGCTCTGGTCTCACTATCCCCTTGAAGGATATGCCCCTCATTGATCTAAGACCTCCCAGTAGGCACCACCTCTCAAAGGTTCTGTGACTTTGCAATAGTGCCATGATAAGGGACAGGCCTTAATATGGAGGCATTTGGCAGATATTCTAGACCTAAACTGTGGCACAGTAGTACGTGAGTTAGTACACTACAGGCATCTGTATGGAGTCTAGCACCCAGGAAAATTATTTGATTTGAATAAACTCAACTTTAAGAAGTCAGCTGCTTGTGCAGGCCACCTTAACTTGGTGACTCACACACGCCTACTGAGTAAAGGTCTCCAGTCTTGTTCAGAAGTTTATATGCCCAGATAGTACAGTGTAGCGTGTCACTGAATACCAGCTCTTTGCTGCTAACTTGGCATATGGCCCTTCAACCTGAGGGTAGAGCTCCCTCCCTGAAAACGAGGTGGTCCGGACGCCCTTGCTGTCAGCCAGGCCACTTCATCTTTAAACCCGTTGGATCACTCAAACCTGGGAAGGTCAGAACCCCCGCTGCAGGGATTCGTTCCCTCTGGGGATTGAGTGTTTAGTCAAGGAATTCCAGAATTTAAGAAACACATAGTTGAGCGCTGTCATAAAAGAGCTAGACAAACCATGTGTTGTCATCCTGGCATGATACAAAAAACAAAGTACATAAAAATCTGTAATACAAAGTGCGAACACTGGCTTTAAAAACAAACAAAAGAAAGGGCTGTTTCTCTGGTTTAGGCTTCCAAAATAACTTCTGAAGAAACTTGTCAAAAAGAGTACAAAGGTGACTGCCCTCTCTGGCCCTAGCTCTGCCTTTGGGGCGCTCAGGGAAGCAGGCCCATGGAGTCCGGGGGCCGTGGAAGGAGTAAGGCAGCGCTGCCCCAGGGATCTGGGCTCCAGAGGGCTTCGGGCAGTGCTCGGTGCGCCTTAACTCAGCTCCCTTTGGTCTGTGTTGCAGGGATCATGTATCGCAAGTCGTGTGCGTCCTCGGCGGCCTGTCTCATCGCCTCTGCCGGGTACCAGTCCTTCTGCTCCCCAGGGAAACTGAACTCGGTGTGCATCAGCTGCTGCAACACGCCTCTCTGCAATGGGCCGAGGCCCAAGAAAAGGGGCAGCTCTGCCCCAGCCCTCAGGCCCGCGTTGCTTACCACCGTCCTGCTCCTTCAAGTAGCCTTCTTCTTGGCACACTGCTGAAGGCGCGGCCACCCCTCCTGCATCGTTCTTCTGGCCCTTGCTCCCCACCTCCCTGCGTTTACTCCGAGTGCCCTTTCAATCTGGGTAGAGAGGATCTGTTCTTTTTTTGTTCCTTTGCCAATAGTGAAAGAGCTCCCTGCAAGAACGGTCCAGCTGAATTTTTAATGTCTGCTCGAAGGGAGGGAGTGGCACTAAGTTCAACACCTTGCCCGCATAAACAAGTCCAGCAGGGGGGGGCAGAATCAGCCCTCAGGAGCCACCAAGGTGCACATCTGCCCTTTCAGAAGCTTCTAGCTTCCTGTGTCCCTGATGGGGTGCAGTTTATGGAGTGGCAGCTGGGGGAGGGTGCGGTTGCTGGGCGAGGAGGGCCGGGTGCCACTCGAGGCGTCCCTCGTGCTCCTCGCAACCGTTCTCCACAGCAGAGTTGACCGGCTTCAGCTCCGAGTTGGGTTGTGGTGACTCCTGACTCGGTGGCCCGGGCTCAGGCTCGGGCGTGGCCTGGCTCTGAAAAGTGCTTAAGAAAACCTTGTTAGTTCTCCTTGCAGAAGAATTGCGCCGGGAAGAGAAGATGATGAGCGGGCTGCGGGCGGAGCGCGCGCTGCTGGCGCTGGTGCTGTCCTGGGCGCGCAGACGTCTCTCCTGGTTGACGTGGGGCAGCGTCAGGTGGCAGCGCAGCACCTGCCCGAACACCCTGCGGAATTGCTGCGAGGACACATTGTACAGCAGCGGGTTCACCACCGAGCTGAGGTAGAAGAAGGTTTCGGAGAAGGGGAGCAGGATCATGTACGCCCGGAAGTAGGGCTTGGGCCAGTCGTGCTTGGGCTTGGCTGCTGCCATGATCCTCCGAATCTGGTTTGGCATCCAGCACACGGCTAATGTCACGACAATCAGCCCTGCGCAGGCAGGAGAGAGGGGGGAGAATAAAGCAGCAGCGTGAGAACAAAAATAAACAAAAATCATAAAATATTTAGCCCCTCGGTTCTGTGCTTACTGGCCAGGAAATGGTACCAATTTATCAATGTTGTGCTTGACAGCTTCTTTTGCCACCAGCAAAAGAGAATTTAACGCGGTTTCAAGCTCGGGGGAGCTGGCTCTAATAAAGACCATGAAATGCTTTAGACGGTGTATTTATACCTGTTGATGCCTATTAATTTTAAAAATGTTTTCATTGTTGCTTGTGTAACTAGAAAATATTTTATGTTGTCCATAAATCTGGTTTTGTCTTTTTGTTTTAAAGAAATCGATGTATACATATGGTATATAGCCATAGTAAATGAAGCAGTATTTGTATTTCAAAGAATGTTTGCATAAAGAAGACCCAGTGATATTTTTAAGGCAAATGAAAGTAGTTTCCCCCTTTGGTAATGAAGAAGTGTATTTAACAACCCTGAGTTTGCATTTGATTTTAAGGGACACAAAATCAAGGAGAGTGCATCACCCAGAACCGTTCTTTGGAGGTACATAGCTCTAATCAGGCTGTTCCCCTCTGCAGCAGCACCTCATCTCTTCCACCTTCATGGGGGGAAAAGTTATCAAAAGCAACAGAAACTTCAAGTTTAGCTAGGAACACGCTCATGTCCTTTGTGGAAATACACTGCAGGTTTGGCAGCGCAGAAGCCACCAGGCCCTTGCAAAGAGACACCACCCAGTGCCTCCCACATGGCCCAGATGCTGGCTGCATGCACATCTGTTTGCATGCCCACACGCCGGCGTTCTAACCACATGATCAACCTGTTTCTGCAGTTCTGACAGCAGAAGGATGTTCTGCAGACCATGAACTGAAGTCACAGTTATAAGAGTTGATTTATAGCGAGGGTTTTTGTTTAGTTTTTTCTTAAAAGCCAAGAACCCAAAATCCAAATTCCCACATAGAGCTTAAAACAATATTTACATTTTTAGAAATGCCTCCTCCCTCTCCAAAATTTTAGTCATAAGGAAATTCATATTTTCAGACTTTCAGATTTTCTAGCAAACTGCAGGGAAGTATAGTGGGTAGCGACCAGTTCCTGCCTAGAATTGATGGCAAGTATTTCAGTCATAAATGCTGCAGGAAGAAGCCACGTTCATGCATCCAGCGTTGTCTCTGCTGCACACACTTGTCTGAGCAGCCCCTGCCTCGTGGCCAAGGGACCCACGCACATTCCCTGGCACTGAAATAGCTCAGTGTCACCAAGGACAAATCCTCCACAAAGCCCATGTGTCAGCAGGGAGGGCCTGGGAAACTCTGCTCCCTTGTTAATTTCCAAAGGTTCCTCCTGTCAAGCCTCAGCCCTGCCTCTGAAATACAAACCAATTGGCTTATTTCTTCCCTTTGAATTTGCTACCCTGAGGAACAGTCAGTAAATCTAAAAATAAAATAGGCAAAGTAACATTGATTTGATGAAAAGGCAAAAATACTAAAGTCAAGAGTATATTCCTAATCACCTAGATACAGCTGCTAGAGAAGAGGAGGGGAAAAAAAATCCTTTTTCTGATTTATAAAAAAAAATACTTCCATGGGAAATTGGGGTTTTTTTCCCAGTGCTTTGAGAAGCACACATGCTTCCAGCCACCTGTGCTGTCACAGATTTGTTCTTAAGTTTCTGCTCCTTGTTTTCATCTCCTGCGGCTCTGAGGGGCAGTTTGAGGGAACTGTGAAGGAGCTAGGACGCTTACCACACCGGGCAAGCTACCTGTCCTCACAAAGCTCTACAGTCTTCTGCTCTCTCACTGAGTTTCACAGAATAAGTACAACCCTCTTCATCAAAGGAGCTATTTCTCAAAATAAGGAAATCGAGTGCATGATTTTAGAGGTATGTTGTGCTGCATTGTGGGAGGTGGTTCTTCAGGCAGTAGAATCTACAAAGGTGAATAGACACCATGTACTTGCATGGGCCGAACAGAGTACAGCTCTGAAAGCCAGCGGGCAAAGGCACTGAGAAAAAGAGGGTCGTGCGGCAAGGGAAGAGGAGTTACAACATGACTTCCACCCTCTGTGTTCCTTGTGCTCATGATCTCTTGCTCACAAGATCCGTATTTTTCTGTTAACTTCCCCCACACACTTGCCTGACCTCCGGGGTCTTTGATCATCCTATCAAGAGAAGCAGAGTTTGGTAAAAGTAAGAACCAGCATCCAGGTGGCCCATATGACTGGGGCAGACCAAGACTTGTGGCTTGGTTTGCAGTTTGCGTCAGGATAAAACTCACATTCTGAAATGGAAGTGAATTAAGTGGGAGGTAGCTCATTCTGAATGAGTAGAAGCAAATGGGGGACTAGATGAGACATTCTCAACAAGAAAAAGAAAGGAAAGGTGGTTTTTCTGGGTGTAGAGCAGGTAGGTATAACAGCGAGTACAAACTTGAACAAGAGACAAAGGATCTGAATAGAAGTGGACCAGAATTTTAGCTACACATCCAACAGGTTTTGAGATACAACCAAGAATAATGCTAAATGGTTACTGGGTTTGCACTGTGCCGAGTACTCTATGTGTTTCCTGTGCATTTCTCACCCTGACCAGCCAGTGAGCTCTGACCTGCGAGGTCAGCATCTTTATTTAGCAAATGAGAATGTCCACACCCAGAGATTGATTGCACAGATGCCATAGCCAGGACCCATGCTTGCCAGACGTCAAAATCCACATGTATTTTTCTTCAAGACACAGTATTTGCAGTTACTCATAGTTTCATTTTGAAAATACAGAAACACAAGAAAGTAAATATTAACTACAATTCCACTATGTAAACCGGACACAGAGAAGTTCTGTCTAGTGAAAATATGTCACATATTTAAAAATTTTGAGTAATCATGTTCAAATAGGTGAAACCAATTTTAGTATTTAATTCAATATACAAGAACTGAAATGTCACATGATTTCAGTATGTAATGAATAACAAAATTATTGATGAGATGTTACTGTATTTTTTCATACTAAATCTACAAAACTCAATGTAGTTTTTACTCTTAAAGGACATCTCAGTTGAGAGAGTAGGCACATGGCTATTGTCTACTGTACAAGACAGAACCAGTGAAAATAATTCTTCCTATCCCTTCCCCCAAAGTAGTAAGGTTCTCTGTTTCCTCCACTTCCAGTCCTCTACTGGGCCCTATTCCACACATACAGTCATGTCAAATCGAGCAAACCCCCAGGAATCTCCCACATAACCTGCGTTTGTAGTATTATAATGCAAAACTCTGAAATCTAATATTTTCAAGTACAATTTCTTGCCTACAGTGTAGGACAGGCTTATCTAGTCTTTCTATAGAAAGCCTTCCACAGAAAGGAACAACAAATTATTTAAAGTTTAAATAATTCTGAAAGTACCCAGCTATATTTTGCATTGCTCAGCCCCAAATTTACCTGGCCGTTCTACAATAATGCAGATTCTGCCAGCTACCTGGCAGTACTACGGAAATACACTTCGCCCACCTCAAATGGAGGTGGGAAAAATGGCTGGTGCCTTTCTTCTTGTTTTCAAAGATAATTTTGCTCTAGGAAAATGGGGCATACAGATACATGACAAATGTTAGGCACATGTCCACTGTCCATGTGCAGTGTAATAGACGTCAGCTGTGCTGGGGAAAGGACCCCCAAAACTAGATCCTTTGGGAAATAGGTCGTTTTATAATGATAGGTAATTGCTGGTTTTTACATATGAAGAGAAAATGTTCAGTATTTTAGATGATATGCTGTTGAGAATAAACACCACGTCCAAAGGTAACTTTATTCTGGCCCTTTGCAATTGGTTCAACTCTAGTTCCAGCTACTCTGTAGCTAAGACAAAGCTTTAAACTCTTATTCACGCTTTAATAGAGTGTATTAAAGATTTCACTAAATTTATGTTTGGCTGCAATCAATTTGGACTTCTGTATTACATTAGGGGGAAAAATCTATAATGCTTTGGTCTGTGTGGTGCAACATGCAGCCCACAGTTAAATAACTTCAGTGTGAACTTGAATGAAGATCAGTGAACTGAACTCATGTAAAGCAGGTAAACTGTTTTAACTGAATTAGTGATAGATCTGTGTTATATTCCAGACAGGCCTTGTACTCCAGGTTATGAAATACCCTCCTATCTGTTTTTCTACATCAAGTATTTTCATCTTTCCTTCTTGATCACCACACTAAAATGACAGCAGCCATTACATAATGACATAGGTCCATCTTTGTAGAATACTGTTGTTTCAAAAACAAGTAATACAGATGTCCAACAACACCCTGCAGTGCAGCCTGACATCCCAATAGCACTCAAGGCTGCCTGCTTGGTTAACTTTCAGGTGTACATTAGGTTCTGCATAGGACATGGCAGCGCTGATTGATGTATCTGACAATGTTTTCTCCCCCTCACCTTTAAAGTGAAGGTATCTATTTGTGTGTTCCCCACAATTCATCTTAGAGTCTGAGAGAATCAAAGGGCAGAAAGAAGATTTAGAGACCAGCCTGTATCTTAAAAGTGAGGAAACTGAGGCCAAGTGATTTTCCCAGACTCTCCCAGGGTCACTCCACCATGCTGTTCGAACTCGGGATTCTACCCTTGGTTGTGCAGTGAGGCTATTATTTCTCACTGTAGTTTTGGGCTCCTCCACCCCGCCCAGTTTTAGTCTCAAGTGCTGACTACAACATGAGATACAGTAACGCAGTTCAGTACAACACCCCCACCATATGTCATTATTCAGCTTTAGAACCAGATTCCCCAAGGAGAGTAAAATTTTGGAATACATGTTTCCCATACAAAGGAAAGTAAAACCCAGCCCAGGGTAGCTGGAACATGTTTAGCAAACAAAATATGACTTCAGGTCATGACCTAGTGACTTTGCGTACAAGAACTCTGTCTACCTATCCATCCATCCATCCATCCAACCACTCACCACCTATCTGTTCATCCATTCATCCATCAATACATCTGTCTGTCATCTATTATTCATCTATCTTAAATGAGTACCTACTTTAAAAAGGATATTTCATTAGGATTAAGCAGAAAAGATCTGGAACCTTAGGCTTCCCCAAAAAAGGTAGTTTGTATGATTTAAATAAGTCACAAAGTTTTCCTTTTCCACCTGGCATTAGAGTTCCCATTACTGAAGACTTGAGGGTACAGGTGGGAATAGTTAAGGATGATTTGGGATTTCTTTACTATGACTAGTCTGTCTATTTCTTAACTACTCCTGCTTCTATTTTCCAATCCTAATTTTGGTCACAACAAGCAGGAATTAGACATTGCTCGCTTTTTTTCTAATTTGTATTCTCTGGATTTTAGTCACTCAGCAGACATTTCTTGATTGGCCGTGGTCTGTTGTAGACTCTGTCCTATGTTCTGACAATACAAAGCTGAGGAGAGCAGGACGGTCGTGGCCTGGTTTGCTAAGGACCATGACAGTGTGACAGCAAGGAGAACGGCCAGGTAACTGCCCCACAGGCAGCACCACTCAGACTGGAAATTGAAGGAGACACAGCGGTGTCAGCCCAGCCAGACACAGCCATGACACGGAACAAAGAAATGCAATGGCTGTTTACCTTCTGAGAGCTGCAAGGCTCAGTGTGGCTGCAACAAAGGGGTGGGTGGAGACAACGGGAAACCACCATGCCTAGAGAACACTCCATCAGGTTTTGTGGACAATAAATTAACTCACATATAGGAGGGTGAGGAACATCTGCTATCAACTGACATTTAAATAGCAATTGCCAGTGGAAAGTAAGCATATGGTTAGCTGAATGAAAAGCCAAGAAGAGACAAATACACGCAATAAAAGGTTTTAGCGCTTTCTCAATTTATACGTTAGTGTTCATCAGTGTGCATGCACAAGCCAGCTAAGATCTTGATCTCACTCGCTGACCTTGTCTGACCCGGGAAGCTCAATTCGTTGCCAGCTTTGGTGCAGTTTCTAACCTCCAAGACAGTAGTTCACAAAGAGGGGTCCCTGGAATAGCAGCATCTAGGAACTTACTGTAAAAGCAAACTCGCAGACCCTGACCAGCCCACCAAATCACAGAGATGAGGGCAGGGGCCCAGCGATCTGGAGTTAAGCAGCCCTCCAGGTGATTCTGGTACTCACTCCAACCGGAGAACAGTAGCTTAAGAGAAGCCGGAAGTGAGGTGGAGCCGCATTCACCGGGTCCTGGCACTCTGTCTCTTGCCTGCCTCTGAAGTGTCACATTTTAATGCGTCTCTGCAGTCCGAGCTGACGGTTCCTGAGGACCGCCTGCCTCTGGCTTCTCTCCTGGACGACCACCCTGCAGTCCCTGTCGCTCTGAGCAGCTCTCCCCATTCCTGTTTCCAGTTTTCTTCTTTCTTCCCTCTGCCTCCCTTTCCTTTCTTCTCATTTCCTCCACTCCCTTCCTTTTCCATTTCTGTTTCGCCCCTTTCTTTACAAGTTTCTGCAGTATATAAAGCAACACATCTCTCCTTTCTGTACATGGCCTTCTCTCCCTTTTTCCTCTCCTGTCTTTTCCATGATCATCAGGGGCCATGTCCAGCCTTGCCAGCACACACCTCTCCCTCTCCGTTATTTTCTCAGATGGTCTCGAGAAGCTACCTGACTCGGCTGCAGGAAGCTCCTTACTTGCTAACGGATGGCTTCCAGGGAGCACCGTCACCACTCATTGCTCGGTTTGCCCAAGGAAAGCAGAGCGGCTGCAGATACGACACAAACGGACACACCTGGTCATGAAGTGGAAGCACCCACCGCTGAGAGCCAGTTCCATGTCCCACAACCTCCGACCCTCCGCGGACTCGCGTGGGGTACCTGACGGTGACCCGCCAGCTTGGAGACCTTTCTTGAAACAAATCTGTCTTCTTGCCCTATTTCTTATTGAGATATTTGCTTTAGGAGAAGCTAGCAGAGCTACTGGGGTATGGTTTTCACAGGAGGACACAGGCCACAGCTTTAAAGTGATGTGCACACCACAGATGGCTGCTTCTGTCCATGAAGACAGATGGTGTGATGTCCCATCCCTGCCCCAGCAATCTGATGGAGCCCAGGAAAGAACTCACTCCCCAGTGTAACTCTATCCACCACGTGGAAGCCAGAGACCTCTGAAACATGGCACCGAAGCAGAATCCAAATGGCCTGCAATTTGCTAAGCATTTCATCCATCTCACTGTGTTCTACAAGCTTCAGGACAAGAAGGAAACTGTAAATTGCTGCGGCCACAAATACATATTTCTAAAATAAGTCCCCCTGCTGAAGAGCTGTAGGACAACCACTTGCACTTAAAGTCAGTAGCATTTAGGGTTGTCATTGTGGTTTAGTGGCTCTGTTCCTTAATGATGCACGATAACTGAACAACTGGAACCTGTTAAATAACTATTTTTCTATGTGGCTCTCAACTGTACGTGGCTGTGTGGCTTTCTATGTAAGCAGTCTGCTCTAACTGCACTGATAGCAAAGTCTTTAGGTGTGGTATCATTACCAAAACCTGTAGTTTTATTTCCCAACGCTACAGACAAAGCCGAAACATTCTTTCCTAGTAGCACGTGGTGCAGGAGCAGGTGGAGTTAACAGGGCCATGATGCCGATGCCCTCCAAGCCCGCCAGGGAGGCTGCGGATCGTATGATGGAGAAGCACACAGCTGGGGTGTCCCCCACCATGGATCCACTCACACCAGCCAGCAGTAGGCGTAGCATGTTCACACTGATTAACGGCTATTAGAATTTAGTTTCTAGTGGAATTTAGTTTCCCTGTAAATAAAAATTAAAACTATGAACAGCTAGTGAGGAAAAGATCTAAGAAATTCATGTAGTGGTGAAGAAGCAGAATTCCCAGAGAAGTGGGACAAGGAGGCCAGATCCATATAGCGGCTCCTGGCCTGGTGGTGTGCCTGCCAATCAGCACCTCTTAGAGCCAGGGCCGGCCATGCTGCAGAAGGAACTTGGGTATCTCCGATGTGTGCAAACATGTCAACAGGCCTCACACCTATTCCCTTCCTCTCTCCTCTCCTGAGCTCCCTGCACCCCAAAGCTACCTGGAGAACCAGAGCTAAGTGCTTGTGATGGAAGCTGAGGAGCGGCTGAACAGAGCCAGACATGCCTTTCCAGCATGCAGAAGCCCGGAAGAGGAGGAGCACAGTGCTGAGAGCTTCCTGTGGGGCTTCCTCTGCAGCTAGATGGGCCCCGAGAAGCTCAGTCTCTCCAGGGCTGTGTGCTAGGAGGTATCGTGGACCCATGTCACCCAAAAGGAAAAGCAAGACACCAGCAACCACTTCCTGCTGCTGCTGCAGAATTAACAATGAGAATCAAAGGCAAGAGATAGTTTCTGCCCTCCTCTGTCTAAATATGGGGTATATTAGACAGCTCAGGCTGTCATGGTAAAGTACTGCAGTCTGCCTGCCTTAAACAACAGATATTTCTCACTCACAGTCATGGAAGCTGCAAGTCAAAGCTCAAGATGCTGGTAGATTCAGTGCCTGGTGAAAGATCTGAAAGATGGGAGGGAGGAAGGAGAAGAGAAAAACAGAAAGACAGCAACACACACAGAAGCAGAGAGAGACTGACTGACTGGATCAGGGTCCCACCATGACCCCATCTAAGTTAATTACTTTCTAAAATCCTCATCTCCCAATACAGTCACATTTAGGGTTATGACTCCATCATATAAATTTGCAGGAGATTCAATTCAGTTCATAGAACGGGGTGTCAGGCCCCCACTGGCTTCTGTGCTGCGGTCCGTAGAACCTGTCAGACCCTCCATCTGTTCTCTCTGGTCTCGCAGCTTCTGTACATGCTGGTCCTCTGCCTGGATCACACCTTGCTTTTCTGTTCTTCCTCCTCCTCTCTTCCTGTCCCCCACAGCGCCACCCCCATGCTTTGTCCTGCTGTTAGTCCATGTGTTTCTGCTTACACATCACGGCCTCTGGGAACCTTTTTAATACCAGTCTGTGTATCAAATTCCCTTCTATGAGTTCGCTAAGATCTTTCATCCCTAGCCCATCATCGCAGCACTACGGTGTGAACTAGACCATAAACTCAGCGAGGGCAGGACCGTCTCCACTCTGTCTACTCAGTGCGGAACAGTATACCCTCATAGTGGCGGCTTAATACATGTGAGCCGAAGGGAAGAAAGAAATTGAGAGATTTGGAGTCAGGAGCTATAGTAGGAGGACATTTAAAATTCTTTCCTCTCCAGATTCCTGTCCAAAGGACTCAACACTGACCCTCCTGACTTGGGGCCTAGTGTCTATTCATTTCCATCCCCTTCCTGATTGGGAAAGAAAGAATCTCCTCATTCAAGCAAGAGTAATCCAAGAAGGAGGGCTGGAAGGGGACTGAGGAGCACTGGGCTCCAACAACTGCCTTCAGGAAGGGCAGCCCCCCATCTCCCACCACTAACTTGCCTGTAACTATTTCTTTGTTTCTCTCCCAAATGGCCCCACTGAGTACAAACAGAGGACAAGTGAAGGTTAATGGTTGAAAGAGGATTATAGAAAATCATGTTTCAAAGAGACACGCTGGAGGACATACATTTGTCCCAAAACAATTCGCCTCTAGAGCCCTTTACATCACAGTCTCCATGAAGATGCTACAAGCCTTTGTCAGAGAAGCTGTAGGCCAAGATCCAAAGAAGAGTTGGGTTGTACTCTAAAGAGGGAAATGTACAGAGAAATAAAGGGGAAGCCCCCAAAGAGCACCTGTAAAGGCATCAGGGCATCATACCGACAGTCTATGCTGTGCGGCCTCAAGAGAATGAAATCTGACAATTATGGGCCTCAACTTCCATCTGAGCACAATGTGGGCACATCTGAGTCATCTTGGGAGAGAATTTGGGAAAAGCAGAACACAAAAATGGACCTTTCCATTCTATACCTGTCACAGATGTCCCAAGAAAACATTCCCTGGGCGCTTCTGGCTTGACCTTCACCTGACCTGGGCAGCTTCACCAGCAAAAGTACGTTCATCTTTACCTTAGAAAGCTCAGGGTCCTCACCTGCAAGGTGGAATTAACACCAGTACTTGGAGGACTGAATGAGATAATGAGTGCACAACAGTAAGTATACGCAGGTCACCAGTTAAGGGCCATTGTTAGTTAAGACTACTACCACCTCTATGATAATTTCCACCTCTCCTCTCTCACACCACCAAAACAACCAATACCACCACCAGTACCACCACCTCCATTGCTATCATCTCCCCTTCCATCTCTACCACCAATCCCACTGCCTCCATCACGCCCACTGCCACCATCACCTCCACCACTATCTTCTTCGCTTCTACTACCAGCATCTTCACCAACATCTCCACCACCTCGCCACCAACACCCTTCCTGTCACCAATATAGCTCCCAAAGGTAATGGATTGAGGGCAAAGCTGACAGAACCAGAAAATGCCAGACTCTTCCCAATCTTGAACTCATGACCCAGAAAAATTCGGTGCCTTTCCCAGGATTATTGTGCTAATTAATAGCAGAGAAAGGACCAGACTTCAGATGTGATGAATAGCCAAAAATTCTGTCTAGTACCTGGAAATGGAGCTGCCACCACTCTGCCCTGAGGCTCTGATTTGTTTATCCATCCCCAACACACACACACACACACACACACACACACACACACACACACACACACACAAGCATATAGATATTTGGGGCTTAAGGATAAGGAGGTAGTAAAGTCAAGGATGTAATAAAGAAGGAAATTGATAGCAGGTAGGATTGCAACAAGAGGGAAAAATTCCAAATGCCAGAAGACCAGAGACTTCATCCCTTTCCAAACACTCCATTCTCATGTGATTTGCCTCCCACAGGGATAACAAAGAAAAGGTTCCTCTAGAACCATCTGGGCACCTGGTTAAATGGCCCCAAAGCCTCTATTCTGGTGACCTTGATCCTTGCTTCTTTTCCCCTCCTTCAATCAAATATACAGTGGAAGAGTAAGGCCAGTGATTTAGAGTCAGAAGCAGGTTTAAACCTAAGCTCCTTTACTTACTAGCTATGTGACCATGAACCTTATGTCTCTGTGGAATGGAGAAAATAATAGTATCCATTTCATTATTGCAAGAAAAGCTAAAGGAGATGAATGCATGTCAAGCACTGAGCATAAGAGGTTGATGAATGGCAGCTCATACTACTTATTATACAATCTAATCAGCTGCCCTGGGATAGAGGTAACAGCCGGAATTAATACAGGGCATACATATTAGAGGCCATCTTCTAAGTGCTCAACTTACACTCGCTTATTTCAACTTTACAATAAGCCTTACAAAATATGCACTAGTTAATTCCATTGCTTTTATACAGTTGCAAGAGCTACAGTACAGACTGGTTAAATAACCTGCCTGAACTCAGGCGGCTGGAAGGTACAGTGCCCGAAGTGTGACCCAGTCACCTGGTGTGGATTCCACGCACTTCCGTGCACTACCCCAGCAAACCTCGGACCCTCACAGCCGAGAAGCACCTCAGGTGATCAAAGATCAAATGCATATGGAGTCTTAAGTGCAAATTAAAATAATCTAGTTCAAATGGCCACAAGTTAAAAAATGAATTTCTGCCCATGGATGTCACAGTGAAGAACAAAATCTCAGCTGTCAAGAAATAAAGATTCCATCTAATACATCTCTATGACATGGAATGGTAGCACCATGAAAGAGCCTTTTTATATTTCAGGTGAACACAGTAAACTTCCTTTCTACTAAGATACTTGATGGAATTCAAAGACACAAACTAGCTTTGACTAGGAGTCCAGCAGGCTAGACACTGTAGAAGGTTTGCTTTTCATTGGATTTATTTTATGACAAACAAGAATCTCCATCCCACCCCCCACTGCCACACACCCGAACTCTTTCTGGGAATGATATTTTCCCATGAAAATTTATTTAAATTCTGGGTAGAAGACAGTTCTCACCTATCCCAGTTTGACCCTCCCCATCAATATAATCTAAAATTCATTTTCACAGTAAATTAGAAAATGAGCTCAGCTTCCTATTATCTGCTCATCTCATGTAAGTTCGCAGTGAAATTCGAGGAACAATCGATAGCTGAATGCCAAGACCAGAGAAAAAAAGTGCACTCAGCCGATGGGAGCGATACCAAAAGAGCTGTGCACAGGAGCCTGGCTCCCCTGTGTTCCGTTTAGAGCTGAGGTCCCAGCTGGAATCAGTAAAGCTCCCAGGAAAGTTGAAGAGATGCTATCAGGCTTCTGAGATGGGGCTCTGCAGCAAGAATGATCAGATGAGGATGCCTCCCTGTTAACGATTTTAAAATGAAATGACTGTTGCGTGACTCGATAAGACTAAATCCTTCCTGGTGGGGTTTTCTTTTAATAGAGGCAAGAAACAACTTTGGGGAAGCCATCTCACAGATTTGAGAACATTATAATTTCTCACGTCCAAAGGCAGCAGTGTTAGAAAAGCACATTATTATAATAGTAAATGCAGTATGGTGCAAGAACAGTAAAATCTTCCTTTAATTTTTTTTTTTTTTTTTTGTGGTGCCGGGGATCAAACTCAGGCCCTTGTGCTTGCAAGGCAAGCACTCTAATCACTGAGCTAAATCCCCAGCCCCTTCCTTTAATTTTTAAAGCCATTCTTTACCTTTTTTTTTTTTTATTTGTTGTCTCCACCTGATCACCAAGTGGCAGAGCACCTCTGGATGCTATCCTCTCTTCTCTCTCCCCCTGTGTATTTCCTCCCTGACCATCATTCTGCCTCAAAACGCCATCTCAAGGGAAATACAGTTCCCAAATCAACATAACCAGCCTTGGTAGAGGCCCAGAGCCAGGGCCCTGCAGCCAGCAGGCTCCCCAACATCATGGCTTTGATATCTCATCTACACCTATCATGGGACATGTCCAAACTGCACTGATAACCAGCCATGTACCCAACTCTGCTCTCTCCTCCACTACTCCCAGTTTTTAACCTCCTCCACCGCGCACTGAGATTTTCTAGCTGAAAACCTGCAAGTCGTCCTACTTCCTCCTTGCTCACTCTCACACCGAGCAATCCCCAAGCCTGTCAATTATACCTCTGAAGTCTGTTCCCTTCTCCCACCACTCTAATTGGGGTCACCATTATTTCTAGCCTGGACCTGACAGAGGCCCCCCAGTTACTCCTACTCAAGACATTCTCGGCATAAGCCAAGATCATCTTGTAAAGTCACAAATCAGTCTTGTTGTCTCTTGCTTAAAACCTTTCTGTGTCTTTTCACTGATTCAGAATACTGCCCCAAATCCTTAACTACAAGATCTACAAGATCTGACCCGGAACAGGCCCCGTCTGTCTTTGCAGCACCCTCCTGACTGCTGCGTATCTGCTCCAGCCATTTCTTGGTTCCTGGAGCCACAACTGCCTCCTACCTTAGGGCTCTTACCCAGCCAGTATCTTTTCCTCACCATAATTCCTACTCCTTTTCAAACTTAAGGTGAAAGACCACTTTTCTGAGAAGTTGTCTAAAACTCCTAATTGTGTCTCCTCGTAAACTCCCATAGTCTCCATGTCTTGGCTATGCTGTAACATGTGAGAACACATGAAGCTGGAACTTGTGTTGTTCATGTCAGTCATGTGAGTTCCATGAGGATGGGGCTGTATTTGTCCTGTTGTGTATCTGCAGTGCTCAGAACAGTTTTGGGTACATAATAGGGGCACAGTACATTGGGAAGATCTGCCCATCTGATTCTGCCACCTATGCAGTGACGCAGATGAGGTGGGGGCTGTTACGCCTAATTTTCTTATGAAAAGAATGAGAAGCACTACATTCAACCCATTTGCCTTAGGTGACAAAGAAAATGGAAGACGGCATAAGTCTCAGATCTCATAATTAAAGATGTTCAAGTACAGAACCCTCAGCATCGCATCTTCATGATTGCAGCCCTTTCTTCCAGAAGCCCAATGCCACGTTCTGTCCCAGAGCTGAACCCAGAGAGTAAGGCAAGCCTGGGAAGCTTCTGGGGATGAACTGAAGATTTCCGCCCAAACTTTGTAAGAACCTGCGTGACACTGAGCAACACATCCAAATCACAGGAACTTGAGCTTTTAGGCCTGGAATGGCCTTAAGGAAGACAGATAAGTTTCCTTACCTACGAGGACTTAGCTCAGTGGTGAGAGTGCTTGCCTCACAAGCATAAGGCCCTGAGTTCGATCCCCGGCACCACCAAAAAAAAAAAAAAAAAAAAAAAGGTTTCCTCACCTGTAAAATAAGGGGCTATCTTAGATTTATGAAGCCCTTTCCAGCTATGGAACTTTGGTTGTTTAATTTTCCAGTATCGTAGGATCCTCACCCAAAAATTATGGGCTGTACGAATCCCATTTCACAGGTATGTGGCATGAATTAAGTTAGTACACTTAGAAGTTTTAGGTTTGCTAGTCATACAAATTCAAGGGATTATAAATATTCCCTTCTATAAAGTATTCTGTGGTGCCTAATGGCTTACAGTCTTGCTTCTCTGAATGTGGTCCGTGATATATCCCAAGAGCTTGTAAGACACACAGACTCTCAGAGCTCACTGCAGATCTGCCTATCAGAATCTGGATTTTCACAAGGCACCCAGCTGACCTGTTGCCTAAGCGAGAGTCCAAGCCTTTTAGCATCTTATTCAGGCCCTTCCTGACCTGTCTGCACCTGTCTTCTGATCCCAATGGTGTACCTTTTCCAAATGGCTCATAATTCTAGGACACTCCACATCTCTACCCAAGATGGACTCTAGAAAACCTTGACCAGGTCAAGTACCCTCTTCTCTAGGAAGGACTCCCAGACTTTTCAAAGAAGAGTCGCCCCCCCCCAACCTTGTCCTTGCTCCCATTTCTAATGATGACCTTCTGTTCCTGGGTCACTGTGAGCAACTGGAGGGCAAGACTCATGTCCTAGCCACCAATACAGGTCTAGTGCAGCACAGGAGGGCTTTAATGTGTATTTACTGAAAGCAGAAAAGAACTTTGGAACTCATTAAAATATGTGCCAAGGTCTCACCCTGACTTTGGGACTCAACTAGAACCTACTGTGATTGTTGCTTAGAATAATGATACTTAGAAAAATGAACATGGGCTTGCAGAAGAAAAGTCAATATCACCTTTCCCATATCTGCCCCAGAAAGATATGCACAGAATAGAGTGTCTTCAGGTTGTACTAGAAGCTGGATAGAGTTGGGACAGGAGGGCAAAAGGATGGCGCAGTGATTCCCTGGGAAGAGCAGGACTCCTTCACACTCCTGCCAGGATCCTGCCTAGACACTAACATCTGAAGGTCTCTCAGGCTGTGTGACAAGCCTGTGGTATGCTGAGCCATGTCTAGGAGATGCTGGGAAAATATGCAGGAGCCCAACAGTCCCAGTACAACCTAGAAAACCCAGGCTGCGAAGCAGAGGGTGGCAGAGCCTCTGAAATCATGCTCCAGACACTCTGGAAGTCCACTAGAAGTAAGTTGTTTCCCAGAGCAAAGGTGGGCCATTCTCAGGAGACAAAGCTGCCCGCGAGGTGAAGAAAGGAGGAAAGATACAAAACACCAAGGAAGAATGGTAGGCGTAGAAGACCAGCTTGGCCTGGTGTCAGAACCGAGCAGGGTGGGAAGCTCACAGTGAAACTGCAGAGCCTCCTAGGAGGTGTTGGTGTCCTCCTGGTCAGAGCTGGCATGCCAGGAACCCTCCCTCACGAGATCACAGACAGGCCAGCCTTGACCTTGGAGAGAGGGAGGCTTGCTCAGCTCGTCTGCAGTCACTGGTGAAAGGAGGCCCAGAGCAGGTGACACACTCACCCAAGGTCATTCAGCTAGGCAGCTGCTAGGAAAGGAGCAGAACTCAAGCCAGACCTTTTATTCTTCCCCTTGGCCAGGACTCCTTTCCTCAATTCTAATATTTATGATTCATGCTGCTTCAGGCCCCAAAATCCCAGTTTTAAAGGCAGTAGGAAGGCTTCAGATTCAAAAGCCCAGACATCAATTGGGCCCCCTCAACACCAGCATGTAGCCCTGAGGAGCAAGTTTCTGACCCTCTTGTCCTCATTTTCATTGATTGCAACGTTGGGAAATTAATATCTTCCTTACAAGATGACTAGGACATTAAATGATATTTATGTTAATATTTGGCGTTCATATTTATCGATAATAAATGATTGTCTTACCCTCCCTTTCTGCATCTTAGGATCCTGGATTTGAGGGAAAGACTAAGTAGTATCTTTGCAGCCATCCTGTGTTTCCAGCATGGTTTTTGGCTTGCTGTGGTGCTGGATAGTAAGCTAGACATCAGTTTTCCTGCCTTCCCAGAATGAATCCTCCCCTCCCTGCTCCACTAAGAGCACCCTAATATTGCTTTGGGATCTGCTGTCCCTGACTCAGTGCGTGAAGTTCAGAGGGAGGTCTATTGTCCAAAGGTGGATAGATAGTGAAACAGCTGCCCATCAGAGTCATGGTGGCTAGTTCCCTTCATGGTGAACATGCAACAACATCTGGCCACCTAGAGACTGAGCTGGAATTCCCGGGAAAAACTAAACCTCCGGTGAATGTGCTGAATTGGGAAAATGCAAGCCTATAACCCCAGTCATGACTTCCCCACCATGGGAGCGCCTTCCCTGAAAGGCTTGCCTTTGACAGTACCCGCCCCCGAAAAAAAATGCAAAGGCTACATAGAGCAAGACAGAATGATTTCTAACATTCTTTATTATTGAGCCTAGATCCTGCCAATCCTGAAATGAGACGATAAGGTCTACCTATACACTTTTCAGTTACGTGAGCTAACATCTTTCTCCCTTCCTTCCCTTATTATCTTTTGCACAAGCCTATTTAAAGGTGTGTGTGTATGTGTAGGCATGTGTTTACTTCCAACCATAACAGCCCCAATTACAGAGAAGGCTTTAATTTAGTGATACGCAATTCTTCAGCCTCCTAAGGTCATCGCTCAGTCTCTCAGGCATAGCCAGCACTCCTTTACCTGTAAATAAGCATTTGCTTTTTCCCATTTGAAGTACAAAAGAGGTAGACAGGGATGGCTGCTCTCTATGACTCATACCACTGGGATTTTACTTATTTGAAGACTGATTTCTCTCTTTTCTCTTTATTGAGGAAAGAAACCCAATCCTTTCCTTTCATAGGAAACCTATACTTAGCTACTTGTTTCCTGTTGCAAAATATAGCTACCTTTCCTCTTCCCTCATGCAATGTATTGTTGAATGCAGAACTCAGAGTTGGGAGGGATGTCAAAGGACATGCGTGTGGGGCTTCCTTATTTGACCAGTGAAAAAGCGGAGGGTGACCCAATCCAAAAATGGGCAACTGAAATGAATAAACATTTCTCAGAAGAAGAAATAAAAATGGCAAATAAATATATGAAGAAATGCTCAACATCACTAGTCATTCGAGAGATGCAAATCAAAACAACGTTAAGATTCCACCTCACTCCAGAAAGAACCGCGTATATGGGAAAATCAACCAATAACAAATGCTGGCGG